>JANHGB010041905.1:0-38725 GCA_026283785.1 Coracopsis vasa
GATCCGGTTTCTCGGCATTGTGGGCTCTGCCCCCCGGTTCCGCCGCGGAATGCGAGTGCGAGCGGCGTTTCGAGGCGGGCGGTGTCGTTGGCTGAAGCGCTACCGGGAGGGCATCGTGTGCGAGCGTGTAACGAAGCGGTGGAGCGGGCTGCGGCTGGGTCCGGCCCGTTAGCAGCAGGCAAAACCGGGCACGGCAGGCAGGCAGGCGGTGGAAGGGAAAGAGATACCCAGGGATAAGTTGCACAGACGAGAGGATGCACAGATGTTTAAACAGATTAATCAAGCTAGGATTTGCAAAATCCTTGGTGGAAACACCAAAGTGCTCTGCTGGTATCCCACCACTTCCCTTAATTACGCCTGTCATTTGGTCCTCTATAATTGAAGCCTCCGCAGAGAGCAAAAATGACTCCTTCCAAATGAAATGTGAACTGAATTCAGTACATGTTAAACGTAGCTGGACTCTTCGAGCTGCCATGTTAAACAAGAGATGCAGAATTCAAAACCATCTCTCAGGAACTGCAGGAACTACCAAAACCTGAGCAACTAAACCACTCTGGCGTACGCGGAGGTGAGTGTCCAGAATGCCATGTCCTGCCTGCAAACCCATGGCTGTAAATTCTCATGATGACATTTAACATCAAATGCATGCGACACTGTTTGTGGAACTTAAAACACAGTGGTTCTTTTCTTTCAAGTGGTTTTCTGTTCCAACTAGAAAAAGAGTATTTCAAGTTGGTAATACCCCTATAAAAGAATCGAACCAACTTAATGCCTTCCCTACAACTGGATCTCAATGGGGTGATCAAATAGTTGTCTCTCTGAGATGTTCCTTCCATCACTTTGAATGAGCTGCCTCTCAGATGGAACTCAAAATATAGTAGGAAACACCACTACCCAACAGATTCAGGCAACGAAACAAGAAAACAACACATCCACTTGGAACTACAAGAAAAACTGGAATAGAGACATAAAAGCACTTACCAAGAACTGGATGCAGCCAAAGCACTTGTGCTAAAGAAAGGTCATTTTGGTTTCTAATAACCGCTGATCATCACAACTTCTGCCTTCGATGCTATTCAAAGGGTAATCCACCAACAACATAATGCCATTGACAGCATGTAGCAACACAGCTTTATTTCTGACTCAGGAGAAAGAGTTCCTCTGAGCAATTAAGATACTCTGTTCTCTATTGCTTAGTTTTTCTCTAAGAATGTCACATGCACTCACCCTGTTTAACTTAGGTTTAACTTAGGTTTTGCTTAGACCAAGCAAAGTCACTGCTAAAGGTGGAATGGCAATATATTACATTTCATTTTCAATTCAACTTGTCTTTTTCTTAAAAAAAAAAAAAAAAAAAAAAAAAGTCTTTCCTTCACCATTCTAAGAAGGCCTGAAAATGAAATCCTTCACTGCCTACATTTATTGTGTAAGTATGCATTTTCTTTTTCTCCTTGTGACCACAAATCCGTGCCATTTTGGATTGTGCTAACTCCATTTTTCCAGCCATGCATCAACCAAGAGTTGCATGATTCACCCTTGCATGGACATAATATCTGGGGATGTAATTAAGTGTATTCTGATCGCTCTTGTAAGAAACCAAACACCAGTGGGGCACCTGTAAATATTTCTTCCTACCTTGTCAGGTCACATTCTCAGCTAGCTAAGGATTTATATACAGTATTAGTTAAACAGTTAACATCCACAGAGCCTTGCTTTATGCCAGCTCACATACTTATGCAGCCACATATACAAGCTGTCCCTGCAACCTACAAATCTCTTTCTCCGTTCTTTATCCCTCTCTCTCTGCCAAGCTCCCACAGTGGGACACAAGTTGGGCCAATTACCAGAAATTAAATACAGAAGAAAAATAGAACAAGGAACAAGAATATTAGCTAGCATTAATTTCTTCAGCATAAATAAAATTCTACTATAACTTGAGGCTTCCTTACTCATCAATTCTGATGCAAATATTTTTCTATGCAGAGAAGTGGAAAGAAACTGATTGTAGGATTAAGATGGAAAGATCCTGCTAATGAAGGATAATCAGGTGGCATAACAGTGAACATCACCTTCCCCTAAAGAATTTGTACTGTCAAAGGACACTAAGAAGATGTATTCCATGAAAAAAAGGTTTGGTAAAGATGTGGCATTTGAAGCAAAGGTGCTGGTAAGATTTTTTTGTTTTCTTAATAATGTGATAACTGAAATTCACATTTAATAATTCTCTCAGGAAATAACCTGAGGTGTTACCCTCCACAGAAACTAGGAAGATTCAACTGACTTAAAATTTGTTTCTTTACATTATTTACGCTTTCTTTCCATTTTTCATACTGGTAGTGCAGAAGGGATTCTACTAGGGACTCCAGAGCAGCACGTTAGAGACTTCAGGGAGGGCAACAGCCCTTCCCTGCCTGGGCTCTGAATCCTGAGCTGTCTAATTGGGTACGTTCTGGCCCAGGACTCAAAAGGCAAAGTGTATGGCTTAAGCTAATTACAAGGTTTTCTATTATTTTTGAATGATTGGTGCTTTGATCAGCTGTAAGGCCTCCTGAAGAAGAGCACACTTAGCCTCCTGCAGAGTTAGATCTCCTCACACATGACCCAAAGATGAGTATACAAGTGAGAGAAATCTCTTAAAAAAATTATTACAGAATTATTCCTTCAATTAAAAAAAGAATTAAAAAAAATCCCCAAACAATTAGAAAGTTCTTTGTCCTTGCGTGGTATGGCAGCCAGCAGATTTAAAGGGAAAATTTGACAGGCTGAGAGAGTTGGAGTTGTTCAGCCTTGAGAAAAGAAGGCTCGGGGAAGACCTTAGAGCAGCTTTCCAGAACCTAAAGGGGACCTACAAGAAAGCAGGAAAGCAAGTAATGATAGGACAAGGGGGGATGACTTTAAATGGACAAAGGGAGGACTTAGATTAGATATTACAAAGAAACTCTTTGCTGTGAGGGTGGTGAGGCCCTGGCACAAGTTGCCAGAGAAGCTGTGACTGTTCCATCCCTGGCAGTGTTCAAGGCCAGGTTGGATGGGGCTTTGAGAAACCTGGTCTAGTGGAACATGCCCTTGCCCATGGCAGGGGTGTTGGAGCTGGATGATCTTTAAGATCCCTTCCAACCAAAGCATTCTATGATTCTGTGATTCTAAGAAGGACAGCGTAATGATCAGGTACAAGGGTATCTCACATCAGGTTGAATATGTGCTTGTAGATTTCCTTTAAGCAGATGAATACAGATTGGACAAATAATTCAATGTATGTTCAGCTTTAGGCCAGGTCTAAAGCGGAGATACTAGTTTTCTACCCCACAGGAATGCTACAAGGCGAAAAATTGTTCTCCAGTTGCTCTGAGAACAATAGTAAGGAGGGCCATATAAAGCACCAAGAAAGAGATTGCTGAAAAACAGCTATTTAAAGTTACAAAGTGTCAAAGATTGATTTGTAGGGTGCATAATGTGACATGCAACAGTCCATACTGTATGTCAGGAATTTTTTGTTCTGTGTACAATGTTGTGTGTACTCCTTCCCTCTTACCCAGCCATATATAGAGCATACTGAGCAGAACAGATTCTACAAAATCCAGTATCAGAACCTATGTCCATCTTCTGAACAGAAATCACCCAAACTGTAGTGATAGGACAAGAGGTAACGGGTTGAAACTTAAACAGGGGAAGTTTAGATTGGATATAAGGACGAAATTCTTTACTGTTAGGGTGGTGAGGCACTGGAATGGGCTGCCCAGGGAAGTTGTGGATACTCCATCCCTGGCGGTGTTCAAGGCCAGGTTGGACAGAGCCTTGGTTGATATAGTTTAGTGTGAGGTGTCCCTGCCCATGGCAGGGGGGTTGGAACTTGATGATCTTAAGGTCCTTTCCAACCCTAACTATTCTGTCATTCTAAGTTCATGTGCCCTGCACTGGGATAGTTAGGTTGGGGAAGTGTCAGCACTGGTCTTTCCCAGTGAACTAGCAACTCAGTCCCTCAGAAAAAGGTGCTGGGAAAATTTCTCCCAAAATTTTGGCAAGACTATTTGATAGGGAGGCATCTGCATGACACACAGGGAATTTGCCTGAAGCAACTCCAGTGCTGTGTAGCACCCAGTACTCTCCAGGTGACATCCTGGTCTCCTTTCAACTCTGGATCTTTCCCATCATGTAGCATCATGTCTGAACCTGCTGTGGTGATGTCCCCACGTCAACAGCCAGGGAAGGGCGTTTTTCATCCTTGGGAGAGAAATGCCGGCTGCTAGGCTCCAATTCCACAAGCAGGGATGTACTTGACTCACTTCACAAACCCCACCATTTTCCCTTTAGCTGGTGTGCCTACGTGCATGCATGATGTTATTTATGCATGAATCATTCACATGGTTCTGTGTTTGCAGATTGAGTTTTTGGGGCTTGTCTACACACAACTTCTGTAACTCCCAGAGGTCCCAGGCTCAGCCAATACTGACAGATACTGCTGTGCTGGCTTACCTCATTCATTTATGGGGGCTCTGCATTTTAAAGCTAGGTCTACATTAATTTGGCATCAGGGATAAGTAGAGAAGAGATTAAATGAACAACACAAAGGAGAAAGTGGTCTCAGATCAAGTGGATTGCAATACTCCATTTTTTTCAGTGTTACCTAGTGTTTCTAGGGAACTGACTTGGAAAAAGTAAGACTGTCTGCTGTGCACTGATATAAATCCTTCACTGATCTTTACGTCTCAGCACTAAAGACTGCCACACTGGCCCCTCTTCCCAAGTGCAGCCCTGCTCTGCTGCCCAGTGGGAAAGGCAGCAGCATGCAGTGTGGCTTCACCAAGATTCCTGCATGCTTATGCATCAAAGGAGAAAGGGCAGCAGGGCACCCACCACTAAGCAGGTCCACCAGACATCTCCTTCTGCGGAGGACTAGTGCCAGGAATTGCGGTGTCAGACTAAAGGAGGTGGTAGAAAGAGAGTGTACACTCTTTGCACAAGGATGTGCAATCTACTTCTTGGGGAACAGAGCAATTTAAGGAAGACAATCCCTTCACACGTCTGATGTTTTAGGTCACCTCTCTCCTCTCACCCTCAGTTCTAAGTCCATGAGAGGATAATGCTGATCCTGGTGTATGGGTTATAAAGGAGAGCAGAATGATTTGTAGCCTCTCTTCAGGAATAATCTCGTTTCCCCTTTTATCCTCACCAGGCATGTGGCCAATAAAAAGAGGGTAGAGATTTATTTGCATCCTCACTCTCTACTCTAAGTGTAATTCCTCACTCACACATGCCAGGACAAAGCATTTGACTGTGCTCCAATAGGAAAAGAGTTGTTGGAGGGGTTGTCTCATGAGAACAGCTGGGGTCCCAGATGGCAGGAAACCCAGTGTAAGGATATTTTTCTGCTTTTCCCATTATACTGTACCTGCAGCACATGCTTGTTGTCTTTAGTATGCAACACGGCAGAAACTGTTGCTAAGGAAATACCAGGCTTAATCTCCAAGGGCACAAGCGAATCTGCAAGCTAAAGCAAAAGAAGGATTTTGTTCAGCAAGTGATAATTTCAAACTTCGTATGAATCCAGCTGTGATTTAAATTGGCAGCATGGTATTTTTAAACATAGACTAATGAACTGTAAACACAAAACCACTGATACAATGACAAAGCGCTCCTCTTACCTGCTCTGCCCTCCTCCCAGCTCTTCAAGCTACTGACTTTCATACCGTTATCAGAGCAGCGCAAGGTTTTCAATAACCAAAGCAAGTCTCAAAAAGCACAATTAAAAGGAATCCTTGTTTAAAAAGACATCAATTAATTCATTAATAATTTTGATTAATAAAACTCATAGTCTAATTTGGCATTGCTTAGTATGTTTGTTGTGTTGATGGACAACGAAAAATCCAAGCCAGTTTCTTTTCAGTTCCTTACTGCTGTGGCATCCTGACCACAGAATAGCTGGAAGAAAGGAGTTTGCCCTTTAAAACCCAGTGGCTCTGTTGACTGGTCTGAATTTTTTCCTTACAACACTGTACAGAAACCCTGCCACTGCCTTTTCTATAATTCCTTTCCAAAAGAAATAAAATTTAGCCTCGGCTCCATCCTTGAATTCAATGGCAACTTCCCAAGCCCCTCTGCACAGGGGGTGTTGGCAGTGAATGTGGAGTGGGCAGTACTGCACCTGCTGAGACTTGTGGAGGTTGGCCAACTGGGAAGCACCTCTCCCAGCCATGTTTCAAAAGGAACGCTGCAGAAAACAGTGCTCATGAACACAGTAAATTATTCTCTTTTTCCCTCTGAAGGAGTTTTAGATGACATATATTGTCATCTAGGCACTAGGTGTCCTGGAGTTCTGTCCATGACTGCAGCCAGCATCTAGTCCTAGACAAAGAGGTACCTTCACACTGCATGGGCCAGCAGCCCGAGCTGTTTCTGAGTATCCCTACCTGTTATTCACTCTGGACCTGAAGGCCAGGATGCACGAAGTGTGCTCTGTGCCTGTGGAGAAACCCTGCAGACTCACAGAACAAAAATGGGTAAGAAAGACTGCTCATGCATTATACCTCTGGATGGGAAGACTATTTAGATCTGAGAAGTAACACCTAAAGGAACAGAATCCACTTGGCTCTTTATCCTAACAGTTGTATGATCAACCTACCCAGATCATCAACCCATCTCATGTAAAAAGAACCTCTACAAGATGACCTTCATGGTTCCTTTTAATTTCCAAACACATGGCACCTCCAGTTGGAGCCATACATTAAGAAGAGCTTAACCTCCTGGTAAAGGAGTTCTTTTGAAACTTCAGCCAGCTACTGCAGCGCTTCCACAGAGCAAAGCTATCACCATTGGCCTTCCAGCAAGGCAACGCCAACAGGTTTGTAGCAACCTGGTCTTGTGAAAGGTGTCCCTGCCTGTGGCAGGGGGGTTGGAACTGGATGAGCTTTAAGGGCTCTTCCAACCCAAACCATTCTATGAGTCATTCTAATCTTTACCTTGCCAGATGCTCCCATGTATGAAAAGCAGGAGAGAAACTGATTGGATTTTTGAAAAGCGTGTACATTCCCATTTTGTAGACAGTGCACTTGAGGCAAAGAAAGACTGTATTCCTTACCAAAGACCATCTAGTGAATTCTCAACAGGATCCAAACCAGGAGAGGGATGGAGCAGAACAACTGAACCCTGCCACTTCTCAAGAGACTTCAGATACCAATACTTTACTGCTGAGTACTCAGGTCTGCTGTAAATTATGATAATGTAGGTGATAACTGTATTACTGCAAAGCAATAATTCTTGTGAATATAGAAGCAACTGAACTTGACTTCAAAAAGCACTCACTACAGGCCTAATCCTTCTGCCATTGAAGCACTGGGAAGGTTTTCCTGTTTGTTGGCTTCAATGGCAACAAAGTTCAGCAAATTCTAATGACATCTGAAAATCTTACCTACCACTATTAAAGCTGCAGGAACATTCTGAGAGCACCTCCTTGAAATAAAACAGTTGGATAGATGATTGTGTTGGAAACACACAGACATTTTAAGGCTGCATTCAAATCCCCTAAATTTTACACATATTCAGACTTGGTGGATCTTAGAAACCAAAATTTCATGGAGTAATTCACATTGCTGTCTCTCTGGAAGTCTCTTCAGGATCTTTAAAGCCAGCAGTTTGAATACAGCCTTTACAATTTGTTGTTGAAGGCTAAGAGAATGAAAATATAATGATAATCATTGCTTCAGATTTCCCCTGGGGCCTAAAAATAGTAACACTTGCAGCACTGTGTTATGCTGCACTTTGCAGTGGTCGAAGGCACTTTCCATTCCCACCACCTTCCAGAGAAGGATCAATACAAAGTGAGCTCTAATGAAGAATACATGGCACAATGACAAACACTGAAAAGAGAAAGATCCTTAAAAAACAGAGCTCTGCTTTGAATCCAAGTCCTCTTCTGCTACTGAAATACTTTTGTTATTAACATTTATATAGCTTTTAACCACACAGCTGGTGAACAGCAACACTTTAATTATTAAAAGTCAAACAGACAGTAAGGCAGATGTTAATCTTTATTTTCTCTAAGATATTGCTTTATCTCACAGCCCTCTCCATGTTGCGGCCAATCCTCTTATTATAGAAGTTCACTGACCCAAACCAAAAAGGTCATTTAATCATATCCAGTAATTCACCCACCAAGACCAGACAGCAGTGATATACTCCCTTCAACTGACCTCCTACACACACAAATCACAGAACTCTTCCAAAATGCTGGATTAAAGAAACCCTTTTCAGAAAGACAGCACATCTTGTCTATACTCCAAGCAATGGCAACTCCACCATTTCCTGTCACAAGCTGTTCCAAACTTCAATTTTCCCTGCAGCTAGGAAACCATGTCTTATTTCAAGGTTGAATTTGTCCAACTTTCAGTTTCTGGATCTTGTTATGCCTTTGTCTGTGAGATTGAAAAGCCCCCTACTATGCAAGAATAAATGTGTCTTCCTTCCAGTCATTATCACAAGTCTAATGCCACATGCTGGCATGAGGAAAGTCACGAAAGCAGAGACACACAGCACTGAGAACTAACATCACATTAATCAGTTCCCTGCTTGGGGATGGACCCTTGGACTGCCTTAAGACAAACTTGTCTGTGTATGTTTACTGTGTATTTCATTTTTTCAATCCCTCCTGTTAAGGGAAGTTTAAAACAGACCAACCAAAACCTAAGTCATTGACTGTCAGTAGTCTGAAACTGCAAGTGTTGATGTGAACCTTGTAACGGCTGAGGGAGAGAAGAGTCAGCTTGGGATGTGCTGCTCCTGTGATCAGAGCTGTCCATCTGTGCTCTTACAAAGCAAAGACATTTTTAACGTAAACTGCAGTTGAATCTTTTGTCTAGGATTGCATCTTACATAACAAAATGAGATCTGACACATACTATATGAGCCCAAACACTTCTGTTGGGCAAACTATAGTTATTTACAAAGAAGAACAAAGTACAAGTGTTAGGTTTCTCTGAAGTCTCTACTAAGGCCTCACTAGGGACAACTCTCCCTAGGCTTAAGGCCACATGCTGTCTTCAGTCACCACACCAGCCCAAAATCCTCTCGTTGGTAATTAAAGGATGAACAATAACTGAGGATAGGATCTGAAACTCTTAGACAGAAAAAAAAACCCAAACCCTGAGGCTGAATAATCAGTGAATAAAATCAGGAGAGGACCAGGATTTTACCACACATGGTATTGGTCTTGTGGATGATTTTCCCAGGGACAGACATACACCAGTCAGTATTTTAACATCCAAGCTGCAGTGGTGACTACCAGTGACTAATTCCTAGATTTCTGCGACACCTCTCCAAACTCCTCCCTTTTCCTTCTTCACCTCCAAGTTTTATAAGTGCAATAGCATTATCACAGGAAGGCTGACCCAGCAAAGAGAGGCAAAGCCTGAGTTGAGTGAGATGAGCTGGACCTTCACCCTCTAGGACTGGAGCAAAGGGGAACAGGCAGTAGCACAGCAAAGCTTTGCAGTAATTAAAATCTCCTTAACCTTTAAGATCTGAAATTAACTGATGTATACACTAGATTATAGCATGTGTATTTAGAAATGGACACAGCTGGGTTTTTACATCAACATTAAATGTGTATTTTCCATATCTGCGCACTGTGCATTAATGTATGAACTCTGCATTAGAAGCAGAAGCCAGAGTTGCAATTCTGGGTCAAATCAGAGAAATCAAATACATGAAACAGAGATGTGAAACCACTGGCCAGAACAGACCCATTATGAACTCAATACATTGCAAGTCCTTAGAGAAAATAGTTGTAATTCATTCCTTGTAGCAGGGGCCAGTTCTGTTCAGTGCTTGTGCAATACATAGAATTCAGAAATTATACTAGAGGGGTTCATTGCTAATGCTACTGTACTGCAGTAATAAAGTAAATGAAGAAAAAATTTTAAATACCATCAATAGTTGATCACATGCGACTAACACAAGAGCTTCCTCTGCTAAGACAACTACTGAGGAAATTGGGGCAGCCCCAGTATGTGTTTCACGAAGCGCTACCTAGGTACCAGATGGGAAATTACAAACTGGATTTCCACAGCAGCCCTGAGGTGGGGAAAGCACTGGCTAAAGCAAAGATATTCCCAGACTGACCCCTAAAGAGTCAGTCTTGAGCCAACTCCCATACAATGTTTATCAATGACTCAGTACAGAATGAAGAGAGTGTTCAGAAGGCCTCACTGAAGTTTGTAGAGGCACCCTCAACAGAAAGAAAGATCAGACTATCATAGAGGAAGAACTAGATGACCTCAAGAACTGGAGTGAGAAAGCCAAGATGAAATACAATAGCATGAAATACAAGGGCAGGGACTGGGTTAATACTGATAATTTCTGCTGTGAGCTGGCAGCTCCTGGAAATGACAGGGGTGAAGAGTCCAGGGGTATTAGTTCATCCCATGAGTACTGAGAGTCACAAATGTGACACAGCCATGAAAAGCTAAATGCAGCTCCAGAAAATGCCAGGTAATTCTAGCAGAGATGAGCTACTGCTATTATATGGGGCCCAGCAAGATCTCATCTGAACTACTGATAAATTGTGGGTAATTTAAGTTCAAGTAAGATATTCTGAAGGGCAGATTAGGGCAGGAAAAGCTGTCTTGTAAGGGGAAACTAAATATCTTTGCTTGTTTAGCCTGGCAAAAAAAAATGCAAAAAAGAGAATTTGATTACATAAACACCACAGGGAAAATGCCAACAAAAGGGAAAATCTATTTATGCTAAAACATGATGTTAACATAAGTATGTGCAGAACAGCCATGAATAAGCGTAAGCAGGAAATTAGGATGTTTCTAGCCATCAGAAACAGTGGGGGTTTGAACAGCATTCTAGTGGGAACAGCAGGGGCAAAAGCCTTCATAATTTGAAGCTGGTGCCTAACATTTTTTGAGGCACATTATAAACACTATTACTAGCTGCAGCTGGGTTCTGGACACGTAACCCATGAGGGCACTTCCATTTCAGGGTGGAAATGATTGTGTACAGCCTCGGAGCTTGCCAGGTATGAAGAGATTTTCATCCAGATCCTAGCCCTTAAAAAAGATGCAATTTGTATGCGACAGAAAAATATTCTCTCCCATTTATTAGAGAAAAAGCCCAAAGATTTTGAGATCTGCCTGCCTTCAGAGGGAGCCCACCAGGGCCCAGGGAACAGTTTCACAGAGGATTTTACAATAAGTAGTCCTCAGCAAAATCTGAACAGAGAACAACCTGCCTCACCCTTCATCTCTCCACTCACCTTGCTCCTCACACACATCAAATCCAGTTTCTGAATGCAGAAAAGCATCTTCTCAGTTTACCTTTAATAGGAAAAGAGTGACCAAATATTCCACATGCTTAAAAGCTGTGAAATAGCCCTTTCACAAGCAGGGTTGACCTGTATAGTCAGTCTTATAAATAGAAGAAAATATATGCTCTTCATCCTGTCACTATATTTGGATAGCAATGTTAGGAAAGGAAGGCAATTTACCTCACCTCCTACCTCCCTGCCTCTTCTTATCCCTTCACTATTTAAGTATCAGGAGCTATGTTGTCACTTGAAACCACACACAGAAATGCACAAGAGGTTATGGTGTGAGCAGAACTCTCAAACAGATTCAGCCTTGGCTTTATACCATCTGCTAAATCAGGCAGAGCCTGAGTGCAGAAAGTCTGCAAGTATCAGATCCTGCAGAGGAAACAAATAGATATGTAGTCAAACACATGTACTGAAGGGGAAAAGTCTAAAGATTTAAATATGCCTGTGGAGTAAGCATTCATGACCAGCAAGCACATTAAACAAGGCACAAGTATGCTGCAGGCTACTGTGCAGTACAACAAATTTGAGGAATTTTTGTAATGAGACTTAAAGGAACAAGGGCATTTCCAACAGAGAAGAGTAAATATCTGAGAACTAAGGGCATCTATATAATCATTAGTGGGTGATCCGAGTCATGTCTTATTGGAGCTCCAGCCTCAGATTTTACAGAATGCAAGTGTTTTAAATGGGATGATTAAGTTGCTAAACTAACCCTAACTTAATAGATCTTTCAGTCTCCATGGGTCTGCTACAATTCTCTCTGGAGCAGATTTTACGGTCTCATTAACTTCAGTGGATGAAGAATCATGCCATAAATATCTGAAGTTTTGATATTATTGCTTGCAAATGCCTACATCTTAGCTTTACTCTTCCACAGAGCCAATATCCAGTGGAGAAATAAAACAAGCTGAAGGGGTGGTTCTGCAGTTTTGAGCAACAAAATAAACCTCTACTTTTCCACGTACATGTTCCATGTTCAACTAGTGGACCAGGGCTCCTGATCAACGGTGCTGAAGCCTGGAAATCCAAACAAAAATACACATACTGACCAGCCAACAAGAAATAATCCTGGGTGGGAACATAAGCAGTAGTCTCAGTACTAAAGCTAAAAAATGGCTTTTTGCCAATCCCGTGCCAAGAGACAGTTTTACGAAGGTATTTAAGAAGTGTAATGAAGTAGATTTATGGCTGTTTAATGAAGCTCTTCCCCAGTGTGCTGCACAGCCTGGGAGCAGGCAGGAAACAGTTGTTTGAGGAATGTACAAGAGGATGGTGGAAGCCAGAACCAGCTGAAGCAGAAATAAGCCTCAACCTTGAATGCCAGGTAGGGGAAGCAAGGACATAAACATCTTTCAAAGTAAAGGCAAGCAGATATAGATGCAAAAGATGAGTAATTTGAAAGATATGGAAAGGGCATCAACCAAAATATTAAAAAAAATAGTAACCAGTTTATGGGTCAGAATGTCAAGTCAGAATGCGATATTGTTGAAGCTGACTGGGGAGAGGTGTGTGGCTAGAAAAGAGGGTTACCTTACAGTCAGCCATCAAAAATAAGGGAGAAACAAACCTAGATATTTATATGGGCAGGCAAAGGCAGACTGAGAGCAGAAAAGCAGATTTGAGTTTCATCAATCTAAATAGGACAACATGTAGGTAAGACCAACAAGAGAAAAGGTACAGAAGAAACAACAACAACAAAATGGAAAGAAAAAGTAAAGGAAATGAAGGGTAGCACATTCAAAGCAAACAAAAGAGGGGAGGAAGGAGGAGAATTCTCTGCAGAAGCATGGGAGGCTGAATGACCAGGCAGAAGAGACATGGGAGCGAGGTGGGAGACATTTTTAAGAACAGAACAGCTGACTGCATTGAACACCAATGACATAAATCAGAAGACAGCAGACTTCAGCTGCTATGGCTGTGTCTAAGAAATGGTTGGTAAAAGCTGGGACAAGAGTAGTTTTGGTAGAATGTCAAAAGATGAAGTCAAACTCAAGCATGAGGGAGGGACTCTAGGCAATTTTACAGTCAGTGGATTCAGTGAGCTGGGAGCTGAAGGGAGGAATGATAGTAGTAGAAGCAAGCAGGTGGGTAACATTTTGGTTACTTTATAGTAAGACTTTGGAGTCTTTACACAAGGAGGAATAGTCAGAGGAAAAGAAACAGAGAGATCAGGAGACTGAATAATATGGGGTCACCAAAATAAGTTGAGTGTTAGAAGAAAGACAAAAATTAGAAGTCTTCAGTCCCTGAAACATGAAGGAAGTTGGAGGGGTAAGATGAAAGCTGTGTTCTGCCTTTCTTTCTCTCAAAAAAGGAACTGGCAAGATCCAATGTAGAAAGATAAGCCAGGACAGGAGAAAGGTAGGGTGGCGTGAAAGCTACATCATTATAACGGGCTGCCAATTCTTCTCTGCAACAGCTCTTTATAATTTCACTTCATGACAGGCTGTGCATTGCACATTCACACTCTCCTATACTGGCTTGTGTTCTAAAGAACTTGCAAATAGAGTATTTTAAACCACAAAGCCCTCACTGAAGTCAGTCTGCTGCTGAAATCAAGTGATCCGCACCATTGTTCAGCTGTAATTAAACTGGAGGCACATTATTTGCTCAAACACTACTGTTTAATTTATCTGTTTGCTCCAGAAGGTGTTTTCCATTTTCCCATCATTCTCCTGTGAATAGACAATGCCTAGCCAATTTCCAGGAAGCAGTCTTTTTCTTTATTATTTTTTAAAGTGAAAAGCAGATGCCAAGAAGAACAAATTAGTTAAAGTGTAAAGGTTTCCACAATCCCTCTGAGAGCCATTCCAGCCTGGTGCCTTGGGACTGTTAAAACCTCTCTCTAAACAAAAGCTGCTCCAAGTGTAAATCTCATTAACATACAACAGTCCTGCTTGACCTGACTTTGCTCTTCAGTGAAGTGATTGAAATGTAGACAAGCTCCAGCAATATAAATTTACCGCAGTCTGACAGGCCAGAATCTGAACCACTGTAACAGTTTTGGAAAGGAACTTTCACACCTTCATACCATCAGTCTGTATTGACTGAAACCACGCTGAGACAATTGTTTGATTTTCAAAAGCTTTAAGAATCCAGACAGCAGTTTGAGCACATGTCCATGCCTAAGAAAGGGCTGTGGGTGTTAGGATGTGGGTGATCAGGGCTTCATTGAAGCAGACACTTGTTTACGAGGCTTTTAGCTGTACTTTAGGCACAAGTCCTAGCCCTGCAGCTCATGTAGCAATCACTTTTTTTCCCAGGGTAAATTTCATCATTGCATTTTTGCCTAACATGGTTTTGACAAATAAGAATCCTTTGCAAGGTTTACTAGGAGCTATAAAACACTTGAGCCTTCACAGAACTCCAGACCTAGTGATAGGCCACCTGAAACAAATGCCCTTTCCTTGCAGTATAGAAGTTCCTACATATTCAGGTATTGGATGAGACTACTGAAAAGGAGACATTAGGCAGCAAATATTCCCCACCAGTGAGCCTCATCAATCATATCTGCAATCCTGTACTGCACAACAGACCCAGCAGAAGGGGAAGTTACAACCATTTTTTGCCACCACTGTGAAAGCCCTGCCTGAAACCAACCATTTGCATCAGCCTCAAAAAGCCGATGTCCTAATTACCTCTCTGCACAACAGGACAGACAGACAGGGCTCTTCTGCTGGGAAAGGGAATGAGGCAACCCATGCAGATGGCACATAAAAATTATTAGACCACGACAGGAGGTAAGGTGCTTATTCAAGGGGGTTTAGCATCAAAGGAAATACAAGCATCTGCTCCCATTTATTTCAAAACCAAACAATGATCCTTTGGGATTGACTGTTGTAACAGGTTACACAGAGTAGGAGAGATGACATAGTGACACTATGCTGCTAAGACTCAAAGACCAAAGTCACAGAGAGTGGGAGACAATGTACCATCCCTCCCATGCTTTATCACCGCTCTGCAAGTCAAGCTGGAAGCAAAAACTGGCCTCCCATGGTGACGTGATGAAGACATGTTGAAATAGAGATTGTCCTGGAGACACAGTCTGTGATCACTACAAAGTTGGCATTGTTATTCCTCCAGCAAGATCTTAACCTCTAGCAAGATCTAACTCTCAAAGAACTCCCGGAGGCAAGCAAACACCATATACCTAACACCAGCGGAGAAGCACAAGAGCTTTCCTGAAAGTCTCAGATTATCTGGTATACCTAATTTTTTGTATCATATTAAAAATATCTTTTCAGTAGTGTCACTACATACCAAGTAGCTTTTAGTAACAAGTTGGTAAGTTCAACTTTGGAACCAGAGAGAATACCTGGATGTGGAAAATCATTTAGTGTTTCTACTCCCTGGGCACAGATAGCTGTGAAATTAGGACTCCTGGGAAAATAGAATTTGATGTTCTTTGTTAGAGGGAAAAAGGGACATTTCTGTCAACATTCCTGTCTGTAGCTTTCTGCTCGAACTCTCCAACTTAAGAGTGAATGCAATGGAAACCAGCTCTCATCTTCTATGTGCTTCTTTGCTGCCAATTCCCAAGTTGGTGAATATCACATTTTCTACAGTGCACTCTCCCTCCAACATCCCAGCAGTTTTGGAAGTGCTCTGATTTCTCTGCACTGCTTTTACCTAGAGCTATAGGAGGAATCCATTAATTTCGGTGATAGACAGCACCTAAAAACTACTGGAGATTGGGTTTGAGAAATTTAAGAGCATTTTCACATTAATAGCTGCCAGTGAGACTGAATCCACATGACCTCTTGAGCCTCAAGTGTAAGGGATCTTGCTGCCAACAGCCAAGCCAACAACAGAAACACTGACTTGTTTTCTGATGCAGTCTAGCCACATGAGCCTTTCGATTAACAAGCTTTGCCAAGGAACTATGCAGTCTTTGGTGTCCTTTCCAATGTGAGCTCCATTTTGTTGTTTAGACTTTGCGCTGATCATACAGGAAGACTCTGACAGAGCAAGAAACTGAACCTGCCATTCCCACAGACGAGCTATGCTTTTAGACAACCCTCCCCCTTGATAGGAACTTCAAAATGTCTGAGGGTTGGTGAATATTCATCTGTAGCACCTGTGCTAATTTGCATTCTGTTTGCAGGGAAAGCTGGTACTCACCCTCTTCATAGGGCTGACACCAGGGATAGGCTGACATACAAAAGCTCACTCACCCTCACAGTTCAGGGGTCAACCCAAAGCTTCAGTGGAATCTAAATAATAGGTAAGCCATGTGATGGCTCTCTGCACTCAGAATGTAAGATTTGCTTTGCTCATGCTGGTGAATGGAAGCCATGTTTTGATACTCTTAGGTTTAATAGGATCCAATAAATATGCAAATTTCCAAAACAATTAAATATACATGCCATGATGGAGTTGCATCCAAGTATATTTTCTAATTAAATAATCCCTCCTTGTCTCTGGCAGTCCTCTAACCAGTGGGCTGGGAAGGCTCCTTACAGAACTGATGTACAAATCAGACACACGTGAAATGGTAGGAATGGGTGTTGCAAACTGGCTGAGGGATGTCTTTAGGGGAGTACCAGTTCGGTATCAACGTTTGGCTTAACTAAGGGCACTTCCTCTACTCTCTGATGAAAAATAGACTTACATATTCAACAGTTTCCAAAGGGCAGTAATGCCTGTTTGTAAAATGCCACTGTGACCTTCGATCCAAGGATGCATTTGTGCTGATTGGATTGTCAAAAAAATATTTTAAGATCATGTCTATTAGAATATGAGTTACCCTTTGTATTATGGACACATTTATATTTGATTTATGGGGTTAATAAATTCTTAATAGATGTTGCAGGAATAAGCAGTCCACATTACAGAGGGCTACAAGCAACCAATTAACCTGCTGGACTTCAGCAGACTGTAGGAATTAACCATTTATTGAAACTGCTGTAATACAAATGAGTCATTTCACTACTGCCTTTAACATATGACCAAATACTGCTCCTCAGGGGAAAAGGTATTTCTCATGGCAGGTACAGCTAGGGAAGGAGAAAGCCAACTCCTGGCTATGAACTCTCAGATTCTTGGGATCCCTTCCATGGTCCTGGGCCACTAATTCAAACTGCAGTGCCTCAACTTACTCATATTTAAACTGGAGATGACTGGCTTGCCTCACAGATGGCCAGCAGAGATTGCTCTTTGGTTTGTATCAAAGAATCACTGAATAGTTTGGGTCAGAAGACTACCTAGTTCCAAACCCCATGCCACGGGCAGGGACACCTTCCATTAGACCAGGCTGCTCAAACCCCCATCCAACCTGGCCTTGAACACTTCCAAGGATGGGGCAGCCACAGCTTCTCTGGGCACCCTGTGCCAGGGCCTCACCACCCTCACAGCCAAGAACTTCTGCTTAAGATCTCATCTCAATCTGCCCAGTTTTTAAAGCCATTCCCCCTTGTTCTGTCCCTACAGGCCCTGTCAAAAGTCCCTCTCCAGCTTTCTTGTTGGCCCCTTTAGGCACTGGAAGCTGCTCTAAGGTCTCCCTGGAGCCTTCTCTTCTCCAGGGTGAACAAGCCCAGCTCTCTCAGCCTGTCTCCATAGGAGAGATGAGATATTTCCTTGCACAGGACAATTAACCTGAACATAGTTTTGCTTGCCCACAATTCCCCTTTAGTTTACACAGGGAAATTCTCCCTCAGAAATGCTTCTTTCTTAGCCATCCATTTGAGAGGAAGTGCTTTATGTGATCATAATCAACAGTAAATCACAGCCCCAAGATATCAGTCAAATGGGCTACTGAAGCAACAGCTTGAATTTGATTGTATGAGCAAGAAGCCACCATCTTTTTCCCCACTTTTGCTACTTACTTCTGGCATGATTTCAATCTTCTCATAGCGCCGCTTGTATGGAAGGGTCAGCACCTCTGCTCTGCGGTAGGACATTGGTGGAGGCTGACAGTCTATCATCAGATCTGTGCGATGAGACTGGGTGGGTGGTGGCTGAGTGTACTGCTCCGGGCAAACGACATGGAGAGGCTGGAAAAGAATGTGGTGACTTACAAAAATGTTTGGCTGATTCTGTGTGCTGCCCTACAGCAGTAATTACTACCATAAGGAGGTTTGCAGGTTGTTGTTAGCAAGCTAGTTTATCTGTATGAAAAAAACATCCAAAAGATGCAACCCAGAAGATCCAGTCAGTACTGGAACAAGCTGTTAAGGGGCAGGCAGTCTTTGCTTTGTATACAACAGTGTCCAGAGTAACAAGGCCTACATTTGTATCTTTAATCACCACTTTGGTATCAGCAGTCTTGTTAACTGCCATAGGGAGAAAAGAAAGAATATTCAGTAGCTTTTTCTTCCGAATTCTTGTCATCTATATTGGGAGAAAATAACAGTAGAGGTGAAGACCATCATATAACGGCATGGAGTGAGGCAGATGTATCAACATGCAAGGCTGCAAAAAAGTTAGCACAATAAATTCTGAGTTTTCATGACCTGTCAGCAGTATATTAACAAAGCATAAATAGGCTGGTTGCCACAAGGATCACTGCAGGATATAAGGAGGCCAAAAGACAAGACAGTGTTTCTGCAAACTGTTTTGGAAACAGCATTATACGTCAGTAGTAACATGGAAGGAGACGCTTGTCCAAACAAGAGGCAGTGGCAATTGCTATCAGTTGTGTGATGACAAGTCAGGTCACAGAACAATAAGATATAGTGATTCAGACATTGTTAAACGGTTTGGAAGAATATGTATTTTTGTGTTCAACAAGTTGAAGACAGAATGAAGGAAAAACTCAGACAGGAAAAAAAAATTGGGTATTATGTCATGAGTCAGAAAGCATATTTCAGTAGAAACAAACTCCATGGTCGAGGAGAAGCCACTAAAAAAAGAGTCAAAGGGGGAGAGCACAGACTACATGAATGCTCTGGTTTTCTTCCAAGATAGAAGTCTGGATTTTGCCAATGGAGTAAGAAAAGTAGTGGATTTGGAAGAAATGTGAAACTCCAGAACAGCAGTGCCAGGACCAAAGCAAGTACCAACTGCAGGATGAAGAGCAGAGGAGATGGTTAAAGCTGAGGGTGTTGTGAATACTCAGCACTTGGTATCTTTTGTATTAGACACAGCCAGGCCTATTCATACACGCAAGAAAAAGAATCATACCTAAAAAGGAAGAAAGGCATCTACACACTATTTGCTCTGCATTTTAAGCTTTTAGGGATCTTCTAGCCACTCTGTGCAGACTGGCAGTCATGTCATGCTCATTTTGGAGCAGGATGGTAAAGGAGAGCTCAAAGCCATGTGGTCTCTCATGGAAAAAAGTAATCAGGCTGTTGTCTGGATTTTGCTGTCGTTTAATGTGAGAGCTGTTCACAGCTGATCTCTATTTGTTTCAGGTTTGTGAAGAAACATAAGAAAAAGTAACAGAAAATTAGTTACCTGAACTTCTTTGAGTAATTTAGACACCTGAATAAAATTCAGTCTTGTGTCAATGGGACAGTAAACACATTTCATCGCCAAAGGCTGGTAAGGAGCCAGGGCATCCAGGTAAGAGAAATCAGGTTCTGAAAAGAGAAATGTTGAAACTGCTGAATGCCTACTAAAACCAAAGATGGCCCAATTCCTCTCTGATTCCACATTCTAGTCTAGACAAACTGTTGTTCCGCAATGTTAATTCTGTTTCAGATTTCTCTTCCCTTCTTCCTTCCCCCACCCGTTATTTTCAGTTAATTTGATGAAAATTATGCCCACAATTAGTATTACCTTAATCAAGCAACAGAGCAATACTATTTCATTTGAACACATTATTGCATGATTTTTATAACAAATTTAATGAAGACAAAAACATCACCTCTTATTTTTAATCAGATCCTGTAAAAGAAGGCAAGATATAGACATTTTGGGTATCATAAGGTAACACAAATGTCAGCTTGTTTTTCACAGTGACAAAAAAGCAGTGTAAAGATCATATCTTGAGGAAGGTATACCAATGTCCTCTGCTGCAGGCACATTGCCTCCCAACTCCTTTTTTCCCTTACAGCACATATACATATTTTTTTATTTATTTTTGAACAAAGTGCCAGGTTTAAACAGGTGGAAAAACAAGGGTCCAAAGGTCCAATGTTAACATAACCCTGGAGAATCTGCAGGGAGCCCTCCTGTCGAAGGGCAGACAATTGAGTTTTTTACAATCATGCCAGTAGAGCAGTTCTAGTTCAGGCCAGTATGAAGTGAAGGTTGCCTTTGGTAGGGGCTATTTGGAAGGAGATAAGGCTTTTATTAGTTGTTATCTTTATTAGACCTAGCAAGTCTCAACTTGTGTTTGTACTTTTATTATTGACTTTTAAAAATCAGATTAGAGGTTTGCCAGGGAAAAGTCATGCACTGAATGGGCTTTTACTTACATAGAGGGTAATACAACATTGAGACTACTAGAAAGAAATACATTTTTTTTTTTGGTGAAGGAAAACGTAGGTCTCATAGGTGAAGCAGTGTAAGATACATGTAGCCACTTGATTCTGGTGGCCACTAATGGTGTGAAAAAACCTATGCCATCATTATATGGTAATTGTGGGATAGATCACATAAAGGGAATGCTAGAGAAAGAAAGACTGGAATTAGCCTGGATAGTACAGAATGAGAAAGACTTATCTACTAGATGCATGAAAGACTTATCTACTAGATGCATGAAAGACTTATCTACTAGACTATTCCATACCCCAGGGTCTCAAAGGGCAACCTGCAGAGCAAAGCACAGTTGCAAAGCACCAAGCCTTGCTAGAAAACAGTATGAGGTATTTCTCTGGTATCTGCTCAGGCTGTGCAAAAGGATGAAGAAAAAGGACATTTAAATACAGAGACTTCAGCCTAGATTTAGACAGCCATCTTCTGTAGTTTTATATCACCCTGATGAGAGCACTGGCTGGATTTCTCATGCAGACAGCAAGAAAAAGTGCCTTTAAAACTTTACCACAGGAAGTTCAGCACCCAGGACGGCATCCAACATTCAATATTGGGCCTCATTCTACTGATAAAGACAAGTTAATTACTAGCCTAAAAATCTGCTGCTGGCTAAGTCCCAGCGATCACGATGTGGTTATATTTACCCTGTGAGAACAATATATTGCATCAGGCAATGATACATAGGTTTGGAACTGTCAAAGGGATAATTTTCCCAAGTTTAAAGCAACTGTCAGAATAACTGCTTGGGAACATCAAAGTGAGAAATATTAACAAGAAATGATAGTTGTACAAGAACATCTTACTAGATGCCCAAAAAGTCATGAATCCACAAACATGAAATAAAAATTATACTGGGCAAAAAGCCACACTAGTTAAAAGCAGATGTGCTAGTGGCAATGAAACAAAGCCTAAAAATATCGATGTAGAAAATGGGAGCTAATGGCAATATAGTTTAATTGCAATGAATAGAAGCTTAAGAATACTGAGAAGGTATTCACTGAAGAATGATCAGTGGTCAATTAGGGTTAAATCAGAAGATATTTTAAAACTTATTGGGGAAAACCAGAAAACTTAAGTCAGGCATGGGAGGTCCTCTGCTAGAGATGTACAATGAAATTACAAACAGTAAGTTTAAAAAGACATCAGAAGAGAGGTTTTCCAACCTCTCTGGTGTTGTGGATGGCACAAGGATTTGACTGCTTGTATCTGAGAACGCCACTTAGTCTATTCAGACTAAGTATTTTTGAATCTTTAGGCTCAGATAATGTACAGACGTGGATTTTTTGACCTAAAAATCCAAAATGGCATCAGTGTCTCTGAACAGCTATTAAGAATGTAAAAGCCTTGGAAAAGTGAGAAATTCTAGTGAAGGAATTTTAGCCCAGGATTTTGAAGATTTAGAACTTACTGAAACCATAACTTGAGCTAGTCTCACAATGAGCTCATGCAACATACAAGGAATAGCTGATTTGAAACTACCAAGAAACCAAAACTCACCCGTTTGATGGAAGACAGAGCTTGTCAAGGACACATACTGACTTTTTTCTGACAGAATTACAGGTATTTAGCTTCCCCACCCACCAAGACATCTGATTTACTACTGTGTTATAAAATCTTCCACTGTACTGCACTGATGTGGCATGCATGAGTTGTTTTTAAGATCTCCTAGGGAGTTAGTTTTTACAGCACTGTTGTAACTGGAGAGACAGCAAGAAGCAGACTTCCTTCTACTGTGTTTTCTTCTAGAATTTCTTTGTGGCTTAGTGGTATTCAATATTTTTAATCAATAATCTATTCAATCCTGCTTTAGCAGTAACATTTGCAGATAATACAAGCAAGCAGAGCAGCACTACGGCTTGCTCACAGCTGGTGTCCTGTCTATTGGCTGCAGCTGCTGTTTTAGCTATATTCTCTCATAGTTGCTTTTTATATTACAAATTGGAAAGGTGGAGACTACCTATCTCCTGCAGACTGAACAAGCAGTGTCATCATTAACAACACTGGATGGCCTGTAGTTTAAAGGTCCTAATTACTAGAAGCTAGGAGTCTTTCACAGGAAAAGCTAGAACATCATCTGCTATCACACACTGCTTCAATGGACCACAATTCTTTCATAATTACAAGAGATTTTATCTTAAAACAGGAGAAGCTACATAATTAAATAAAATAAATCCTGGGCATTGATGGAGGTGCTTCAGATTTCCACTGGAGTTACTGAGAACAGAAGAATTTAATCTCTTAGGAATTTCTGTAGACATTAATCACAAGATTGGAAAAGACCCTTAAGATCATCGAGTCCAACTGTACACCAAACACTGCCAAGTCCACTGCTAAACCATGTGTCTTTGCTCCAGTTGAGACAGTCATAAGGAATTAGGAACATATCACTGAGTGGGTATGCCTACACACAGAGTCCAAAAGCCATGGATAGATAAATTTAGGAAATAAAACCATCACAAGCACCTGGAATCACTGTGCACTCCAAGGTCATCACAACCAAAGCAGATCTTACCTACAGTTTCATTTGAAGTATAAAGCAGAATAAATCTCAAAAGACCATGACCTAATGTATCCATTACGATGGCCATTCAGATGCCTTAACAACTTTCCATGACCACGTTTTAATAGAAGCCTCCTCTATTCCCTTATTTCACAGAAGGAAAGGTCAATTACCTCTCCCTAGAAGAAGGCACAAAATAAGAGTTCTTGCCACTAGAGGCCAGTTTCTGACACCCTCACTGATGGTGGGTAGTACATTCAGAACATGATTAATGCCACCTATTTCCTAGGGATTCCTGAAATATACAACCCAGCAAAGGGTGTGTGCACCCTGGTTTTAACAGAAGTCCCAGCTGGACTCCATTCTGGAGCAGAATTCCCTATTTCCGAGACAATGCATATCTATATTGCAATGTTACCAATTACTTTAATTAGGGCGTATCTCTTGAAACTACCTTGAAGGTCAGGAGTGACGAGTAACAGCTATAAAACAACCCGTCTGATTGCCTGAGGTTTTGGTGAAAGGGCAGGAGAGGGATGAGAAAAGGTTTGTGATTCCAATGAAACATAGAGAAGTGTTTCTCCTTTCTGACCAGTACCAATTAGGTCTTGCCTGGGTTTGACTTGCAGCCAGCCACTTTCAGTGCAAAAACTAATTTCCTGTAGGCATTTTACTGCTGTGCATAACAGAGATATTACTTAGAAATGGCGGGAACGGGCTCTGCATGGCAAAGGTTGGCTCTGCAGGGCTAAAATGAATTAAATGGCACAATAATTACGTTTCTCCCTACAGTCAATCCTGGGGTCTTAATTTAGATGAGCTCCTACTGAACTCATAAACTTCTGCCCCAGAACAAATGAGTAAGGCCCTTAGGATGTGGCCACACTGAACAGGAGTGCACAATCTCTTGTTAATTTGATAATGATATCTGCATTTTACTTACCTGTGAATATAACAGTGTTCAAGCTAGATTTCCCCCATAACTCCATAAAATGAACCACATCCCCAAATCTAAGAGAGGGATGTCCAGTGAAAACAACACAAGGCTGCTTGAAGTCATTGCTGAAGTCTCCATGGATGCTGGGATAATGTTTCAATTTGTTTGTCTGAATGAGCTGGAAGAAAAACAAAAATCCAGACGTTACAAACTTTTCAGGCCTCTGCTCTGTAGTTCAGTGTGTTTATTTACATGAGATTATATTCTACAGTTTATTTTTAACTCATTACTGAGTCCCTTCCTGCAAATCCCCTAGATTTTCCAACAAATTTAGTCATGATTATCCCCATATGTTATGAAAAGGAAGTGAGAGTACGGGGCCAGGTGCCTCTAAGTCCTTGCTCTCACTTCTTTGGTACAGCAGTATAGCTACAGAGAACTGCAAACACTCCCTGCTTAGACTTTCCTGGAGTGAACAGAATGCTCAGCTGCCAAATTCAAAATAAGCTACTTTTTCCTATTTGCCATGCCTGCAAAGAGCTCTGGGCACTGATATTTAGCCTGAGTTTCTTGCATCACAGTAGTACCAAGGCAATTTTGCCTTCAGCAGTATGTTGCTGTGAGTTTCATTGGTGTAACGGGTTCACACAAAGTCAGGTCTTCTGAAAAACCATATGAAAGAACAGACTGACTTGCTTTTCCTTAACTATCGCTGAAACTACTGCTAATGATGAGCCAAGCAATAAGAAGTACTTGCGACTAGATCTGGCAAACAGAGTGTAATCAACCATGCAAGTGGAACAGATTTCTTTACTAAGGTGGGGAAGTTTATTTATCAAGGTGCTTTCGAGGAAGAATTTTACTTCATTCCTCCTGCCACTGTTTTCTACTCTGCAAAACAAGGTTCAACTTAAAAAACAGTTTAATAGACTAGTCTGCCAAGCACTCTCATGCAATATTTTGCAAGTATTTTCTTGGCAGGTATAGGTATCCTTCCCCAGCCTGAAAATAACAGTAAATACAGTTTTCTTAAAGAGTATGCAATGTAACATAATGAAATCACACACTGAACAACTAAAAACATAAAGAGTGATAAAAGAGTGTGAAAGAGAGGAACAGTAATTCCTTTGTTGCTGGTTTTTAAAGGAGGTGGGACTGTTCATCAAAGATCTCACCATACTTTGCTGTCTCCTGCCAGCAGTTGCAACATGGCTCAGAATACAGATTTCCCATATGCAGGGCTCAGCAACACGTTTCTGGGGCTGTTGTGCCATAGAACCCCAGACGACAGGACTAATTAGCAAACAGAATGCTCTTCACTACGTGTCATATCTTGACGTGTGCATCACGCCTTTCTAGCAGAAAAACCTGCCACTCAGGACGTTGCTCTTCACTGTAACATATTTGATTTTCAAAAGAGGAACTAAGAAAAAACATTGTGATAAGCAGCTCCTCTGGTCTCTCAAAGCTGTAATTCATCTTTTTAGATTCTCTTTTATTTGTTACATTTTACCATGGTAGATCTAACCCAAGATAGTGTGCCTACATGGAAATGAACAGAAAGCTGAGAAGTCTAATGCTTCTTTTAAGCCTTTTAGCAACTTATGCACCACAAAGCACTTCAGAACTTGAGGTTATTACACAATTAGGTTCTTAATTGGATTTAGCATCACTGAGCAAAAGCATCAACCCTACTCAACTTCCAGCTGCCATTACCTAAAAATACACTTTGGTGCTAGAACAGACAATGTACAAACTCATCATCAATGCCCTTTCA
Organism: Coracopsis vasa; assembly: GCA_026283785.1. Classification (NCBI taxonomy): domain Eukaryota; kingdom Metazoa; phylum Chordata; class Aves; order Psittaciformes; family Psittacidae; genus Coracopsis; species Coracopsis vasa. The sequence continues at coordinate 25,949 of JANHGB010041905.1, forward strand.
ACAACAGAAAGTTGGCTGCAAGCTCCTTTGTTTCCTGGAGTTTGGTCTCCTTCAAGTTCCTAACAGCAAGTATTTTGCTGCAATTCTGCATCTGACTTCCAACACATCTTGTTTGTAACTGCTGTCCCATACCAAAATGGCTAGAATGGAACTGGATTGGTATCTTTCCAGTGGTGGGCTCCCCAGTGATGGACACTAAGATTCAGCTAGACAGGATGCTGGGCCATCTAGTCTAGGTCATCCTTTGTCTAGAGAGGTTGGACCAGATGATCCTTGAGGTCCCTGCCTACATGGGACTATGTGATTCCTTCTGGGGTTTGATGCAAGATGGAAACTGTAGGTGGACACAGCCTGTTATTTCCACATGGATCCTTGGAACATGGAGGAATTACCTAGGGGACTAAACTTTTTGCAGCTTACTAGTAATGCCAAAATCCTATTTAGTCTGCAAGAGGGAAATTTGTAAAAAACATCCGGTAACCGTTCTGGCAGTTAATATGCACTGAATCTTGAAAACATTTCTGCAATTAAGACTGGCAAAGATTTCTGATTAACACATCTGGAGTGCAATATTTAGAATCTAAACTTAGCTTCAGTAATAAAAACTGCAGTTTAGCAGACAATGGGCAAAACAAATCTGATTCCATAAAATACTGGCATTTAAAAGTATGGGAAGGAAATGGTCCCATGAAGCCAAAAGCCTCAAAACTGAAGTTGCAAATGCAGTTTCAGTTAGGTAAATGGGAAGAAGGGGATAATTTCTACCTCATATAGTAAATGGGATATGTGACATTCCAGGGCTAAACTTTGCCAGGGACCACCAGATAGATATATGAAATACACTTTTTACAGCTTTATAGCAGCCTTCAAATACCTTAAGTGGGCCTACAGAGAAGCTGGAGAGGGACTTTTGACAAAGGCCTGCAGGGACAGGACAAGGGGGAATGGCTTTAAACTGGCAGAGGGGAGATTGAGATGAGATCTTAGGAAGAAGTTCTTGGCTGTGAGGGTGGTGAGGTCCTGGCACAGGCTGGCCAGAGAAGCTGTGGCTGCCCCATCTCTGGCAGTGTTCAAGGCCAGGTTGGATGGGGCTTGGAGCAACCTGGTCTAGAGGAAGGTGTCCCTGCCTGTGGCAGGGGGTTGGAACTGGAAGAGCTTTAAAGTCTCTTTCAACCCAAACCATTCTGTGATTCTATGATTCTATGTAGCACACTTCTGAAAATCACAAACTGTTATTCCAGCATCCCGTTTCACAGGTTCCTTAGGATTATGTACATATCTGCATATGATCACAGCATTTAAACCTTTGCTAAGGTGTGAGAGCAGCACTCCATGCAAAAGCATTCTCTCAACAGCCTATTTCTCTGCTATAGCTATACAAATGTTCATTGTTTATAAATATAAAAGCTGTATTCTCTTCAGAGCATTACGGAAGCTTCAAATCCCTTCTTACTACTTTGTAGAGAGACAAAAGATTTCTAATCCAGTTTTCAGGACCTTGTTTTTTTTCTGTGTCATTCTTTTTATTTTTCCTTAAATAATTTATTATTTCCAGCAACAAACCATCTAGCCCATCACTGTGCTGCACTGCTTCTAACTGTGGTGCTAACTCAGGAGGGAAAAGGGACACATACTGAAACCTTAGCACCATGTCCTGAATTGTGGTGTTTGGGTTTTTTCCATGTTTTCTTTTTATCTTGTGAGATTGTTTCTTGTAAGTCTACTGAGGCTCCATACTAACAATCTCTCACTCTCACTACTGGATTTGGCAGGGGTGAAAGACTACAGAAACAAGTTTAAAGGCATTCTGCTCACTCCAGTGATAAAGCAGCTAGTAGATTTTAGTGTCTAGGGCAAAATCTTTCCTAATTACCCAATCAAAAATATATGGAGCTAAATTTGCAAACCAGGTCCAACAAAATTTCACAAATCATTAAGGGGGCTAAATTTGCAATGATTTGCAGAGGTCTTTTATATCTACATATAAGACAGGTTGTATAAACACAACGGTCGTTACTGTGTCATGTTCAGATCTTCAATCTGTACTAAGATGGAGCTAAAACCAATGCCTGGCATTTAGCTAACCAATATTTTCACAATGGGACTGATTCCTGGAAACCAGAAGCAACATTCAGGGCATCTTTTTACAGAAATGACCATTATTGACTGAAAGCTTAGAAGATAGAGGATGGTAAAGTACTGAACCGAGACTGAGGAGAGCTGCGCTCTTCCTGAATCCCAAATGGTTATGATTCCCTTTAAAGCAGTAGACTTGATTTAAAGGGTCAGCAACTGCTGCTATAAACAGGATAAATCTCCAGAGCCTTTGTGTATGCTTTATTAAGTGAGCCAAAATGCACTGCTATTTACTCTGTGTGTCTTTTTGGGTGAGTGTGTTCTGGATCCAGAATTTTGAACAGATAGGTTTCTCATCAGTGAATGAGTGATGCATTTATTACTTCCCCTCCCTTTGTAAGACTAAGACTATCAGGGGCCTAATTCTATATAATACTATAAGACAAAACATAATACTACACAATCATATAGTTTCAGGTATTTATTGCTTTGAATGTGTTACACAGAAACTGGGATTTGGAGAAGAGAATCAAAGACAAAGACAACAAATGCTAGTATCTAACACTACAGAATCAATATTGTTCCCACCCTGGCTATTTTCTGAGTCAGAAAAAGAGGCTTTTCAGAGCCATTTCTCTTAGATGTTGTTAACAGAATCCTTAACAAGAGGACAGTAAATCCAGATTCTTCCTCCACTAGCAAATAATGATCAATATAAATTACCTGTCAAATTTTTCTGTTGCTGACATTTAGAGGAGTCTGGATTCACTTATTTTACAGCCTAAAATCATCTATTTAAAGATTGAGCAGAAAGGAAAAGGACAGAAAGCTTCTCATTTTGCCTTGCTAGAACAATTCCAGCTATTCATTTATGAAGTCTCTACCTCCACAAAAGGGATGGTGTGGAGCGTACAATCCATGGTTCCTTCTAAAAAGCTTGGGGAGATGGCCGATTCCTCAGCTGGGGCTGTGTTAGGATGGGACATTCCCATGCGCTCAAGGGATTTGGTAAAACACTACAAGTTGGTTCTGGGATACCAGAATAACATTTCTAAACAAATTACTGATTTATGCTCCACAGCATTTCAGCTAGGCATTGTGGAGCTTAAACCTAAGCCTGTTTAGACAGCTGATCCTAGAGTATAACTGATATAGTGCCTTGGAAGTGAAAGCCACCACCTCCCTCAGCCGGCCTGCTATATTCACAAACATTTGAGAACGCTAGTTCTTAAGTCTGCAGAAGCTTCCAGTGTTACTGCAGATTGATTGAGCTCCTTTCTCTCTTCCCCATCACAGAAACTGCTGGTGAAAAACTGAGGGGAGAGCCATCCACAGAGTGATCCATTCCTTCCCTGCCTGCTTCTCCACTTCCGCAGTTTTCGTCCTGGGAAGTCACTGGTTGGAATGTACAGCAGTCTTGCTTCAGCTCCTAACTCCCTCCAACAGAGTCATAGCAACTCTCACACCAGTTATCAGAGAGAAGTGCCTTTTAGAAGCAGCTTTTTTAACTTGTGCACTGCTAAAAGGCTGCAGATGAGACTTCAAAAGCTTATATAAGAATCTGGACACTCCATCCATATTAACATTAGTAGGAACTGATGTCCAAATTCATTCTTACAAGCCTAAAGCACTTTAGCCTGCATTCCTTGCTCGTAACAGAGAGGAAATATATTCCCTGTTCACTTGGACTAGATGTTAGGAAATAAAATGCCACCCCAAAAAATTGTACGCAGTTACCATGCAGGAGGAAATATGATGAAGACCTACTACAACATTAAAGTGGAAGTAACAAGGAGGGAGTAGAAGTGTTTTGGGTTCTCTGTAGAGATGAACAGTGTGTCTGGTTTTATTCGGTGCAGCAGAACAAGAAATGAGCTCAAAACAGGTAACAAATAATAAACCTGGAAAATTTCCATGCAAAGAGACTGAAAAAGCTTCAAACAACTTAGTATAGAGAAAAATAATAAAAATAAGAATAATTGTAGAGAAGATGAAGATAGTTTTATTTATCCTCTTGTAACAATAACAAAGTGATCGTTAAGTGAAATGTAATCATAAGGTAAATAAATGCTCTTTTATACTACGCATCAGGCACCACTGGAACTCATTGCTGCAAGAGACTACTTCGACAATTTGGGGGATTATTTTTCCTTGTTCGTTTTTAAATCTTGCTATTTATACAACAAACAGGAACCTCAAGTTTCAGGAGCAGACAGCATGCTGGGCTGGACTTATTCTGTAGATAATTAGAAGCTTATTTCCTGGTCTGTCCCTTTCTGATGTATCATGCCAGGCATGTTATTAATGCTTGCTCATAACTAAGAGGCATGTCTGAGTAATTCCCTATTTTCTTCCAACAAGAGAGCAGCTAAGCACATCTTTTCATGATGGGCAATTTCCATCTAGGTTACATTGCAAAAGCCTACAATTACTTTGAAAAAAGTAAGGCAATTCTCCGCCAACAACCTGGCCATGAGAAATGATCATTTGATGTCTGCTTCTGGTACTCATTAAAAACTCCCTTAAGTGCTAGTAAGCAGAGCTCCTGATTGTGAGGTTGCGGATTCAAAGATTTAGAAAGAGTGTGTTCACCTAAGACAAAAAGGCTGGCTGCTGACAAAAGCTCTAAATTAGCAACTGGAAGCCTTGAGTCCAAGTCCTTCCTAGACTGATGGTATGGCCATGGGCAGGTTATTCAGGCCAGGTCTGTATTAAGACCATTTTACTAGGTGAAATTACACCAAAATATCATGGCAGCTGAGCCTACCATGGATACTCTGTGCACAGGCATCACAATGTTTCTGCCTGGGAATAAACACTGCATTTGTTAAAGACTGTACTGAAAAGGGGTTATGTAAGATGTTTCACATATAAATTGAATATACAGTGTTGGCTGCAAGGTTTTGCCCTTCTTCTGTTTACACTGTTTTTTCCAACTCTGTATTTCACAGAAGAAAAAGAAACCTGGCCCCTCTCCCATGCCTTAGAAACAGTATGACACCATTAAACTGCAACCAGGTGTAGGTATCACTATAACTGGAATGCAGCCCGAGGTGGCTGAGCATTACAGGAGTAAAAGAATGACAGCAGCTGTCCCTCAGAGGACAGCAGCAAGGAATATAATGCAGGGTACCTGACATGGATGTCTTGGCACTATGTTGGCAAGCATGTCTCACATGTCAGTCATCTATATAAATCTCAGTATGCTTTGTTTGAAAATAAACTAAATCAACCCATGCCTCTTACAGAAGTAAAAAGGAGCAATCTGATCTGGTGTTCTCACACATGTCTAAACTTCAGTGATTTATGACCTTAGGAAAAGCACTAAATGAAATAGCAGCCTCAGACTTTCTTTGCCTGGGTATTACTTTGTTTTGGTTTTGCTACTAAGCCAGGCTTTTGAAAGAGCTTTTGCTGTATGCCTAGGGCTGCTGCCTCCCACCATACAAATTGGTTTTGCAAAACAGCCAATATGTATCAGGAATTAGTAATGAAGGGACCCATTTTGTTCATCAGGGAATGGGGGTAGCACAGGTTACTCCCACTTTCCAGTGTTTACTCCACTTCCCAGTGTTTATACAGCAGCATGTAAGTGAACACCCAAACACACAATTTTAGTTAGTTGAATTGAGAGGAAATGTACAGTACTTACTTCAGATGGCAGCTCAGTGCTGAAATGCCTAAAGGCTACAGGCATTTCACAGTTTGGGAGCCACAAGGATGTACATTCACAGTATGTTGTGTCATTCAGCCCATTTAAGGCAATATTTAGGCAAAAATGTAAGAAGCCTCAGAGTGGCTTCCTGTCAATGATATCCATGGGTCTGGATAAAGCTGTTTGTGCACCTCACAATAGTATGTCCCAAGCTTTGTGGGTCATGATCTGCATGATTTGGCCTTGTTAACCAAAGGCTGTACCTGCAACAGGCATGTTACTCCCTCTGTGCACTGCATTTTGTTATCCACTGATCTGTTATCCACTGCTGTGAGTCATTTCCTAGATAATTACCTTGATCTGCACATGAAGCACAGAGGAATGTCTCAATAGCTAAACAATAATTTGGCAAAATCTCATTATCTAAATGCCTCTGGAGAATATAATATGTCCTAAAAATTAGAGGACACAGTTATCACTCTATAAACACAAAGACCCATCATATAAGATGGGTCAATTAATCCAGTCTTTGACAGCTGCATGTTCGGCTTATTTTTGGAAGAGCTTTCACTTAAACCTGCCAGTTCCAGAGCATATTGTGAACTAAAATTTGAAGCAATGCCTTTGGTAGAATATAGGCTGTCACTGAAACCAATGACACTGTGGATCAACAAGGACATCCCAGAAAGCAGAGATTAAGGGGGAATTAGAAAGCACAACCAGCAGCATGGCTACAGAGTCTTGTATATTTCTACAGCCCTGATGAAGAGTCCCTCTCCGGCATCTTTCAGATACTGGAAGGCAGCTATGAGGTCTCCAAGCAGCCTTCTCTTCTCCAGGATGAAGAGCCCCAACTTTCTTAGTCTATCTTCGAACAGTAGGTACTCTATTCCCCTGTCCATCCAGAAAGAGCCAGGACTTCTCATCAGATCTACTTCCAACAATGCCTCTGAAGCACCTACAGGTGATACATGTGATGGGCAATGGCAATTTCCAAAACAAGTCTCTTGATGAGATATCTCAGAGGAAAAAAAAACAAACCCAAACAATGCCTGAAAAAGCATTTAATCTTTGGATTCTTAAACCTGCAATTGCCACTCTGCACATCCCATCAAACAGTTCTAAAAGAGGCAGTTTTCTGAGACTGCATGCCCCAAATGGCATCTCACAGGAGTAGATTTAGCTAAATTCCTCAGTCCTGTTTCTTCCTTTCCCAGCCAGTCTCTCATTTACTGCTACTGGTTCACAGTGGGGAAACTAAGGGACATCATTTCTTGGTATGTGAGATAACTCCGAAGGCATGAGTTATACCACATTTATTTAATGTCTACTTGGCTAAAACTTCCCCTCAAATTATTATTTTGTTGCAGAGAAAATCCCCCCAACATGGGTTGCAGGGAGATCCCCCCAAAGACAGGAATATTACTCTTCTTTGCTTCACTAAGATGCTAGCTCAAGTAATTTCATTTAAAATTGTCAAAGGCAGCACTCAGTGCTGCAAGCTTTTTTACATCAGACCTCTCCTTCAAGATACCACTTCTCCTGCAGCAGACAACATGGTGCCTATTTCAGCTAGGGAGATGCCGGGATGACTAAGCTGTCTCTGTTAACAAACTCTTAGTTTTACAGACTTTGAAATAAACTGCTTGGACAACGGGGATATTCATGGTTGCAGTCTGATAAGAGCAAAGATTCAACCATGTGTACACCAGATAGCCTTCTGCGGGGGAAGAAGTAAAGCAGTCAAGCATATGTAAGTTATATGCTGAAATAAACATCATGGTAATTTTTAAGCGGAGGGAACACCATCATTTATTCCTCCCCCATGCTCCCAAATTAATCACAGAAAGCAAAGGAAAAAAAGCCAAACTTGCATGGATAATTTCACAAAACTTAAATAGCTGCAGAAGTGTTCATCAGGAAAGCATCAGCCACGTAGATCTGTGTTCCAAAAGCCCAATCACACTATGATCTTAGCAAACAGCAAGACCATGGTTTACTTACCTCAGCATGGGGAAAGGGAGGTTCTGGAAGATACACCTTTGTTTGTTTGTTATGACACAACCTTTAAAAGAAAAGGAAAATCAGCTGGGCTAGAGAGGTGCAGAACATCCCACAGTATCTGCTGCCATCTACTGTTAAACGTTTTAGGACAAAGCCATTCCACACCTATGGCATCAGGTGCAAAATCACCAACTTGTTTTGTTGTTCTGTTTAGGGGACCAGCACCTAAAGAACACAACAATTCAGTCATAGCGAGACAGAACAGAGAAGGTGCAAGACAGCTGAGGGTAATTTTTTACACACAGTGTAGCAGAACTCCTTTGCTGTTGAAGACAAATTTGTAACTCAACATCCACATCATTTCTTAGAGCAGAGCTCAGCAGTGTTTGCAAAGCCAAATCACCCATCAACAGAAAAATTCCACTTACCTCATCCCACTTCTCAGCAGTGACTTGGTTCTTTTGTTTATTATAATCTAATTCCCCTATGCATTTTGGTATTGCAGCTACAAGGCTGGTTAACTGCCTCTCACCATGGCATAGTGCTCACTGTTACCTGAGATTCTACATCAATCATTTATTTTTAAAACATAAATATTGAAGGTTGTTGATCAGCTCTAGCCAGACTCATCCTATTACAGAAATTGAAAAAAGATATTTGTCAGAGGTCTGCGTGATGTTGCAGTTATCTGTAGTGATATTGTCCTGGTGGCTCTTTCTGGGAAACACTACCTGTCTCATGCTTTCTTCACCTTATTACACAGCAATAAGCCTGGGTCAAACTAAATTTGATAAAGTCCAAGAGATGCTAAGAGCAGGACATTTATTTTGGCTGACTAAGCAGCAGAACTGGAAGGCTGGAGTCCTGAATTTCAACTCCAGTTCTGACCCTCTAGTTTGCAGATGTTCAACCTCTGCCTGCACTTCCATGTAAGTAAAATGTTCACCTTACACATAAGTGTTTGGAGATTAGCTAGTGTTGGGTTTGACTTTTGAATATAAGTCACTGTAGCAAAGTAGATCTCAAAAAAAAAAGGGTGCCTGACCACTTGGGTGCCTGAGTTACACCAGCTAGATGCAGCAAGCAGGACAACCAAAGTGGCACAGGTAACACTGCTGCTACTTTGACAGCATCATTGCAACAAGAACTATACTCTAAGTAACTACCACTTCACCTGCTACTGAAATCACCAATAAAGTACAAACCAAACAACGGTTTAACATAAACTGCACAAGTCAACGCAACCTGGTGAGTACACAAAGTTTGGCCCGGACACCAAGGCTTGATTTTCATACTTCTGCTGAAAGCAACGTAATTAAATTCACTGGATTTTAATCTTCTTTACAATTCTCCTGTGGGATCAATTCACTTAATATTTCCAGGACGCATCTTTTCTTTCCTGAACTCCAGACTTAAAAGGACTGGAGAGGAAGAAAGGAAGGCAAAGCTAACTTACTCTATTTAATAATCTAGAGAATGTCTCAATTTGTAAGAATTCAGAAACAGCTACAAGTGGTTGGGTTTTCCTTTTGATGCCTCTGAACCACAGAACTGTTAAGGTTGGAAGGGTCCTCCTGAGATCATCCACTCTAAGCCCCTGCTCAAGCACTTCAGCAGGTCATCCAGGACTGTGTCCAGTTGGGCTTTGGAGCCTCCAAAGACAGCAACTCCACAAACTCGCACCACAACCTGTTCCAGGGTTTGAACACCCTCACAGTAAAAAAGTGTATTTCTTCTGTTCAGACAGAATTTGTTTTCATGTGTTTAAATTTGTGTCTCTTGTTCTGTCAATAGGCCCTATGGAGAAGAGTCTGGCTCCCTCATCCTCATTTCTTCCCATCAGGTATTTCTACACACTGATAGTCATAGAATCTAGAATCTTAGACTGGTTTGAGTTGGAAGGGATCTTAAAGCTCATGTAGTTCCATGCCACTGCCATAGGAAGGGACATCTTTCACTAGACCAGGTTGCTACAAGCGCCATCCAACCTGGTCTTGAACACTGCCAGGGATGGGGCAGCCGCAGCCTCTCAGGGCTACCTGGGCCAGAGCCTCACCACCCTTCACAGGGAAGAACTTCTGCCTAATATAGCATCTCAATCTCCCCTCTGTCAGTTTAAAGCCATTCCCCCTTGTCCTGTCCCTATAGGCCTTTGTCAAAAGTCCTCCTCCAGCTTTCTTGTTGCCCCCTTTAGGCACTGGAAGCTGCTCTAAGGTCTCCCTGGAGCCTTCTCTTCTCCAGGCTGAACAAGCTCAGCTCTCTCAGCCTGTCTCCATAGAAAAGGTGCTCTAGTTTGGTGCTCAAGCCATACCAGAGGTGTGTCCACCAGGAAATTGAGCCGTTGACTACAACTCTTTGTGTGCAACCATCCCCTTTCCTGACCTGCTGGCAGTGCTCTGCCTAATGCAGCCCAGAATACTGCCAGCCTTTTTTTGCCACGCAAATACATTGCTGGCTCAGCAAAATTAAGCCTGAAAAATGTATTTTCCTTATACAGTGATACCATGGTATAGTTTTAGGGGCACTGCATAAGGTGCGCAAACAGGCACAGCTAAAATTCACTCATGTCAGGTACATAAATTAATCATCAGTGCAAGTACCAAAAAACACAGACTACTAAGTTTGTCTGTTCTATAGGAAATGATGTTTCCCTAACATAGGACATCCACTTACACATGTACACACATCCTTGTGACTCAAGAAACGCGTTCACAATTCTAATCAAGTATATATTAGAGTGTGTGAAGTAAAGATAACCTGTATACATCTATTTAACATAACTGAGTATGTGAATTAAGGCTGATGAAGCAGCCCTTTAACACCTACCATTCAGCAAAGATCTGGGAGAACTCAAGGGAGCTGTTGGCAACAGGTGAGATGAAATAAAAAGGGACATTGGAGAGTCCAGCAGAGTCAATATACTGATACAGGCACTCCAGCAGATCATATATTACTCCAGAGGGATAACATGGAACCAGCACATTTCCTCCATTCCGGACAGTCATAGCTAAGAGAGAGAAAGAACGAGAAAAATCAATTAATAGGGTTCATATTTAAACTTTTTAATAAATTACTTTAATCCAAATATCACATAAGGTATAAAAAGCTATCACATGAATTAGCAGAAGACATTATACATATGAATTGGGAGGAACACTTATGATCATTAAATACATTTATTTACTGCCTTCTCCAGGAAGCAAGCCTGGAGAAAACGATTATACTCCATTAGCTGGGGGGCACATAACAGACTGAGCACAAGCTAAACTCTTGACACGAGAGGGCGGTCTTGCACTGGCACATGAGGATAAACGAGTGACACAAACCACTTCACCATCAAAATAAACCCTGCTCCATCTATATTAGCTGTGGACCAGAGGGGAAGGACAACAGTTCACAGGTCTCAGTTGAAAGCTCTACACATGGTAAACTGTTCTGTACTTGTTTTTCAGTACTCCAGATGAAAGGCTTAAGATAAGGTTATTTCAAACAGCCCTTGAAGCTAGAAGTGGATGGTGGAGTGTTTCTCCTTTTTAAAAAAATCTAAATATTTCTGTCATTTCAATATAACAAGAACAATTTAAAACCTCTATGAATTGCAGACAGCGTGGGACTAGAGAAAAATGTGGAAAAGGAAAAAGAAAAATAGGTTTACTCTGTAATTGAGACAGATTTCAGTCCAACAGCAAAATATTTTGTTCTTTTGGCAGAATAAATGACAAAATGCTGTACCTTATGGGAAACTGGAAATCCTTTGTCCAGCTTACTGAGCAATTGCTGCCTCGCTAGGATTTCATTTGTGGTCTTGGGGTAAAACCATCTACTGATGTTAATTGCAGTGCAGCAGCAGTAACATTATGCATCAAGGCATTACACAAAAAGCTGTGAAAGAGCCTGAAAAGGCATATATTACAACCCTCCATAATCACTTCCTTGACTTCAATTTATTGACAAGCTATGATGGGGTACGGATTTAGCACATTAAGGTTCTTTTTGCCTCACCTGCATGCTGAAGGAAGACTTTTATGGCTGAATGTTTAAAGGTTTTACAGAGTCTGGGGAAATGCAGAGACTCTCTCGTAGGATTTTTCGCATGCTTTTAGGTGCTTAAGTCCTTTTAGCAGTCAGTGCCTATTACAGGCTGTTCTCAACAACAACTGGTGGTCCAAGACACCTTCTACATCACAGTTGTATTAGAAGTGCACTGTAGTGAATTATTGCCTAGGTTTTATCCAGGGCACATGCAAGCTGTATCGCCAAAATATCTGTGAATATGAAGAGCAATATTTTACATTTGTCTAGAACCTGAGATGTTACAAAACATCCCAGCAATGCGTTATATTAGCCCTCTTACATAGGTAAGTAAGTTTAAACTGTCCCATCTGTAAACAGGATGTGAAGAGAGGGATTAGATTAAGAACAGTATTTTCAAAGCCATCTGGGGGATGAAAGTTAAGTCTCTGGCTCCAGGACCAGATTTTGCATTGCTTTATTATGCATCCAAAAATTCTGCAAAGAGGGAAGACAAGTACCTAGATCCATAGCAGCAGGAATGCTGCATGGGCCAGAGACAGGATGCAGAGTGCAGGGTGCATTAGTGGTCAGTGGAACATGACAAGAGTTATGTCTGCAGCTCTGTATCTGCGCTGAACAGATACTGGCTGAAACACCAAGGTGTGTGTCTCCAAGAAATGGGTGCCCTCTTCTTTCCTCAGGCACCAACTAGTTTCACCTGGTTAAGACGAATGGCTCACCCTTCCCTTTGAAGATCCTGGGAGAAGAGCTTTCATCTAATGACGGGCTGGTGAAAGAATTTGTCCAGGACATGAAAAATGTGAGTTTCATTCCTAAGCCTTTGTGGTGCGTTGACCCTGTCTGGAGGCTAGGTGCCTCCCCTAAGCCCCTTCATCATTCCCCTCCTTTTTCAGTCTCATGCTCTGCCAGTGAGAAGTGGCACAAGAAGCTGGAGGAAGCAGAGACAGGACACCTGACCCAAACTAGCCAAAGGGGTATTCCATACCACAGCATGTCATGCCCAGTAT
>JANHGB010041906.1:3063-34730 GCA_026283785.1 Coracopsis vasa
GTTCTGAATAACTGCTCCAGGCTGTTGCAAGCAAACACTTAATGCAAGGAGAGCAAATAATAGATGCCTCTTTTTCCAGGTAACAAATGCTACTGAGGCACTGTCTTAGCAGTCTAAGAAGGGTGATCTTAGGGGTTTGAGGGTTGAAACCCTGAATGTGATAGTTCAGTTGAGGAAACTGAAAAGGAGTGTTAACTGGAAGCTGTTATTTGCAGGCCTGAAGGAAGAAGACAGTTGCATTGATAAGTACAAAACAACTTAGTACTCTGTACTCTTAGTACTCTTAGAACTTAGTACTCTGGCAGGTCTAGGAATTACTGCTGTCGCTGGGTTTGCACCAGTTTTAATACTGATAAATCTTACAAGCTACACTGCTGTATTTTTAATGCTATTCTAGATCACACTATATAAAGGCTATTGTTCTCATCATTTTATTTGTCAACTGCTTAAACTATTCCAGAGTGTAATCTTTCCAAAAGGTAGCTGCTTTTTTGTCAAAAGGAAAATACAGCCTCATGGTCGATGTCGGTTGGGTTTTGGTGGTTTTGTTTGGGGTTTTTCTTTGCTTTTTGTTCTTGTGATGCTGCAGCTTTTAATGGTTGATACCAGGTAGGAATTAACTCACAGCAAATAAAGATCACGTGCTGAGCAGTGTACCACACTCAAGCACCATACCGTGCAGTAGCAATCAGCCTTCACTGCCAAGAATTTCCTAAGTTGTCAAGATTTTTGGTCATTACCCTTGTGGTTATAAGTCATCAGATCTCAGAAGCTCAGCAAGGTTATGTCTGGCCAGGACTCGGATAATAAATGTCATCACACAGATGCTGCACAGTGTGACAGTACTGAGCAGAAGGGTGCTTGTATGGAGTGTTGGAAGTGGATCAGTGGAATCTTAAGGTTCTGGGTAGCATTTCTCATGCAAGATCCCATAACAGTCTGTGTGTAGCTAAGTACAGACTAGGACAGGCTAACATTTCCCACACCAGGTCTCTATCTGAGTAATACTAAGCATTCCCCAGTGATTCAGTTGGCTTTTTCAGAGTCCTTCCTTCTTGTCCTCCCTTTTTTTAGTGCACAGGGCACTGTGTTCTGATGAGGAGGTGCTGTGTTCCTTCTTGGAAGTGGCCGCACTGCAAAGGTTAAAGAATATCCACCCTCATTTGAACTCAATTGCACGAGTATAATTAAACACAGCATTTGGCCAACTTTTTATCAAGAGCTCTTGGAGCCTTTGGGATGAAATATGCTATTATGATTATAATTTGCTATTAATTATCTGTTGATTAAAACCAGCAGGAATGTGTGTCACTACTAAAACTATCCATATCTCCCTTTTTATGGGGTCAAACAGCAACGAAAACTTTACATTGCATTGGCAAATTTGGTGTAGTTTGGAAGTATTTAGCTGTTACATTTTAATGTAAGCTCCTTGAGCCTTCAAGCACGAAGCTGGGAAAATAAAAGGTCTTGCTGCCATTTTTCAGTGAGTTGCTGCCTAAGCTGCAATGCATTTCTGACCTGCCAAGACAGTACAGGCAAGTAGTGGTCACTGCCCATTTGAAGGATCCTCAAGCACAAACAGTACTGAGGCTGACCATCACCACCTCAGCTGTTAAGGTGGCAGTAAGGGGTATATCAACCAGAGGTAACAAGGAAATGACTTTGCTATTTTTTAAAGCTGGTTGGCTAAACTTCCACTGTGGAGATTGCTGTCTTGAGGTATCTCCACCAACAGCAACCTTTGTGTTGTGAGTGTTGGCTTTGGGAGGACCAAAGGCAGCTTCTCCAAGCTTAGACAGTTTGGAGCCTGATCCAAAGTACCCTGAACTCAGTGGGAAAAAGTTTCTCATTGACTTTGACAATTGTCTTTGGAGCAGGTCCCTGATAATAATTGCATTGGAGCCTAGCCATGGTGATTGCTATTAGAGCTAGGATTTGGCCTTGACAGATGATGATAAATAATCTAATGATTATTACAGCACTTATTTTTACATTTCTATAGCATTAAAAGGCATTCATAACATTTTGTTATATTTTTACATCTCAAAGAAAGTTGGCTTGAATTGTCATTTAAAAAATAGCTTACATCTGTCTTGGCTCTGAAGAGCAGTTATTGGACTTTGATAACATCTGGAAGGGAAAGAAAACTATTGCATACAAGGACAGATACTAAGTATAGCAGAGACAAAAGATTAGAGCCTCTCATCAGAGCATTCAGCTATCGGAGAAAAGAGACTATAGAGGGTCTTGTATGGCTGAGGAAGTAGCAAAAGCCAGTTTCATCAGGGACAATAGCTGTGAAGGTGGTGGCAGTGCCAACACTTCCTGTTATCCAAAAAAGTTTTCAGAATTTTCTTCTTCAACACACTGTGCTTCAAACCAACAGGGATTGGAGCATTAGCTCATCTATGCAGTTGATTGATTGGGGCTTAAATGCAATTATTTTCATACTGCAAACCATGTTAAATTGATCTGGGACTAGCTATATTTTTACCTCATCCTAGAGCAGTGTGTTTGGCTGCTTTTCTGGAAAGAACAGCACCTTGCTGTCTAGGAAGACATCTTCTCACACAGAAACATGTCATCTCCCAGAGCCTTGCTACATGGCGATGTTGCACATGGCCCCAGCACCACTGTGCTGCAACAGCACAAATCCTGGGGAGAGAAGCTAGTTCACAGACTAGATGGATGGAGCACAGGGTTAACTCGTTTCTCTGTGTCTTGGGGAGAAGAGAGCAGTTCTTCATAGGGTTTTTTTCACCTTTAAACTGTTTCTTATCAGTGAACAGCACAAAGGAATTCATGAGACCTTCTAGCTTTCTTCTCTGTAGAGGCACACAGAACTTGAAATATATGGTTCACGTAGTACACATAATACACATTGCTTGAAATATATAGTTTTCTGATTACAGGGCACTTGTGCGAGGAATTGGCCTTGTACACACCATTCCAGTCTTTACCAAAGAGTTCTTTTCTTTCTGTTTGTAAAACAATCTTTCAGAACTTACTGCTTCAGATTGTGAGAACTTTAGAAATCCGAAGGACTTTGTACTCAACTCATTGATCATTGCACTCTTGAGGGTAACTGGATCTTGTCTGTGGGAAATGAGCTTAGAAATGCACTAAGTCCATTAAGTGAGTTCTTTTATACCACTTAACTAAATCTCATCAGCAGGTTTCTCCTCTTTCTGCCACTAGTATCTTACTGTGTTGAGGCAATGTGACTTGCTGAGCAGGGTCTTAAGCTCCACATAGATATAGATTGCTTGGTATGGATGAGGTTTGATTTCTTGCTCATACAGACGGAAATTAAATCCTGGAAGGGTAACTCTCTAAGCACAGGATCCATTCTTCACATGCTCTTGAATAGGTTTGAAGGGTGCAAGTAGCAACACTTTCCTCTGTCAAGAAGTATGTTGTTCCCTATGAAAGTAAACTTCTCATTCTTGCAACACTTGTGTATATCCAAGCCCTCAGTTTACAGTGTACCTTGAAGACAAAGGTATTATTTGTCCAATGCATGACTATTTGCTAATAGTGAAATCTGCCTTCAGATTTCACACCTCAAGAAATTGACTATAGAAAAGTAATCAAGTTCTTCTCTCAATCTTTTGTTATGATATGGTAAGGCAGGTAATGCAAAATCTTAAATGTAAGGGTTTCCATTTCAAAGTAGTTTGCTGAAAGAAGGGGAGCATCACCAAGTACATGTCTATGCATAGGACCTGATTTTCTGAGCCAAGGACATTTTCTAAGGACTACATTCAAGGGACTGTGGCACTGTTTGGTGGAGCTACATAAATAAGAGAAGTGAGATGAAACATTTGTGTTACCAACTCAGAGGGAATGTTCTAGAAAGTGCAAGATAGCTGAAAGCAGAACAAGAAATTGGGTATCTGTTGAGATCTGTGTTAGTCAGCAGAACAAAACTTCAATCTTTCTCTTCAAAGACAGACTGCTTCAAGGTAATGTCATCCCCCACTTATGTCCTAACAGGTTACCATCTTAATCACTCATGTCAGAAGGTTTTAAGAGGAACTTTTAAAAGGGAGTCTTCAAATCTGTGAAAGGGCAATCTTTCTTTCTCCGAAGAACACATATGCTGTGCTGTGAGAACTTGCTTAGATGAAGATCTGAGTAATATTGAAAGCAATACTAGACATTCATATGAATGATAAAAAGATTTGCAGTTATAAAAAAAACATAAAAATGTATCTGTTTTGAAAGAAATTTAAACTGTCAGTGATTTAATTCCAGCTTTAAATTTGAATTATCAGAACAAAATCTGCCGTCTTCTTCTGGTAATTTAGGATGCTATTTCTGGAGTTGGGATCCCCTCATCCATGTGTTAGGCATTAACATCAGTTCAAACATACAGATATTAAAATCTCACTGTGATTTTAGTGTGCCATTTGAAAAGCCTACCAGTTTTTGGCATTTTCTCCTGGCGCTGGGACTACATTCAGTGCTGTGTTTGTAATGCCTGTTCAGGATAGTTGGGCAAATCAATTAGTTCTAGCTCAATAGTGCAGTATTTTCACTATTTTGATGCTTCTTTGTATTACTCTCTCTCTAGTGCGCTTTTCCCTCCAACAGGATGTTCAAATAACTTTGAAAGTCACCTGCAGAATCTGGATTCCCAGCAGTCAGCTGTTGCAGTGGTGCTCTGTAGTTTGACAGCATGGCCCTTTAAATTACCTCCAGGGTTTTGGTTTTGTCTCTCAATTGATTTGGCTGTTTCCTCAGTCTTCATACTTAAGGAAATAAACATAAAAGGCAATGGGGACCAGTTCCCTAGGAGCAATATCAGCCTGTGGCTGCTAGAATGCTGGGAACAGTGCCATGGGAGGTGCTGTGCTTCAGATAAAGCAAAACTTGAGAGCCTGGCTGCTGTGGTGCAAGTGGGTTTTGTTGTTCCTTTTACAAGAGTGAGAACATTAAGCCCTGGTGTTCTGGACATATTCCATCCTGGATAATGACATTCTGCCTGCCCTCTATTTTCCTTGCAGCTGTAATTGCTCTTCGCTTCCTACGGTACTGGTTTTGGCTGAGATAATGTTCTTCATAGTACCTTGTATGATGCTGGTTTTTGGATTTGTGGCCAAACCAGTTTTGATAACATAAGGAGATTTTTGTTGTTGGTGAACAGCGTTTACACAGCATCAAGCCCTTTCTGTTTCTCATATTGCTGTTCTTACCCTGCCAGCAAGTGGCCTGCGGGTGCAGAAGAAGCTGGGAGAAGACACAGCCAGGACTCCAACTGACCCAAGGGATATTTCAGAACATACAGCATCATGCTCAGCACTAAAAGAGGGAGAAGAAGGAGGAGTGGAAGACATTCAGAGTTAAGGCATTTGTCTTCCCAAGCAACTAGTATGCCTGAGGAAGCCCTGCTTTCCTGGAAATGGCTAACTGCCTACCAAAGGGATACAAGGAATGAATTCCTTATTTTGCTTTCCTTGTGCACACAGCTGTTGCTTTACCTATGAAACTGTCTTTATCTTAACCCACGATTGGGATTGATGAGCTCCATTGATCCCAGTTTCCAGGGTAGCAGTACCACAACAAAAGTAACAATTCAGAGTAAGTGAGGGCTGTATGCATTCCACTCTCCCTTCAGAAGTTTCTGCTTGATTTGCAGTCAGTATTAGCTACAGGAATTTCTGTTGGGTTTTTCCCTCTCCAATATGTGTGATCTCTGTTTAAGGTCCCATCAAGCAGGACTGCGGAACGCACAACAAAGGTAAAAGCAGATGCTGCGACTTCATGCAGCTTATGAGAACAGCTGTCCAGTTAACATGACTCTGAATCTGGGGTTCAATTTATGTGAGGAAAATCTCTAAGGGAGGAAGTGAACTTCAGCAGCTGGAAATGTATTCTGATTACACTCTGATTAACTTCCCGGGGAGAGGGTGAGACACTATCATTTGGCAAAAATGTGCTCAAGTATTTGTTGTCCTTTTCTGAAGTTCTCAAAGCTGTATCCTTGCAATGACATTCAAGTCCTCCATAATGAAATTTCAGTTTATTTTGGGACCTAACTCTAACCCCAAACGTAATATTTGTAAGCCACCAGAAAAACAGTTTATGAACAGCCTGAGTGTTCCACTGATGTTGTTTTCCATTGGCCATGGGTGCCTGATAAATGGGAGACCCCTTGCAAAAGCAGTTCTAAAATCAATTTTAGCTGGCAGAACAGGAAAGAGAGGGGAAAAGCAATTAAGAAGCTACAAGAGAATTGATTTTCAGTGGGAGAATAAGCGGGTATTATGTATTCCTGTTTTGACTTACGTTCTACTGCTGATAGTGACTGTATGTTCCTATTAGCACAGTGTCCCACGTTTTGCTGGTTTATTCAGGTCTATATAAAGTTATTAAAGACTTAATTTCATATGTTGGAAACAAAAAACCCAAAACAAAAAACCTCACCGTTTGTCCACACTCAGACACACATCCCAGTCAGAGTTAATGTTAAAAGTATACGGGAAGCCAGCACTGGTTTTCTATATAAACTGAGCAAATTCATTTTTAAAAGCCTCTTCAATCCTTACGCCCTAACTTCCTGGTAGCCACACACTCCAGTCCTGGAGCAGTGGCTGCAAAAGCAGCAGCAATTTTTGGAAAAGGAAATCTCTCTTCCCCCTGCCACCTTCTCATTCTAACTCATGAGCAAGCCAATGATAGAAAAAGAGCAAGGAAATGTTCAGTGCAGATGTGTGAGCAGCTCTTCCAAAGTGGGCAAGAATAATTTGGACTGAAATTTGCAGACAGAAACGTGGGTCTGTGCCTTGCAGACTTTGTGGAACATAGACTGTCTGTCTGTCTGTCTGACAGCTATGCAGCTGGCTTACACATGCACAGGAATTCTGTCCCATGCCTCTGGAAAGCACCAGAAGCTTTTTGTTTTGCATGGGCACATAGCAACAGTGCAGTGCAATTCTGACACACATAGCGTGTTAGAGAGTTCAAACAATATACTGCTAATACTATAGGTTTCGTGCAAGTATCACAGCAGTTGAATATATGGGGAAACCAGACACAAAAATAGGGTAGGTTAAACCGCTCGATTCTGACTATGACCAATAACAATGTACGAGGAGCCAGCTCTTCCCAGACCCATTTCATCTCTGGCAATCAGATTTCAGGCAATCCAGTTAATACCTTTTTAGCTGTCTTCTCCAACAGCCAGATCAGCTAGCAGCCCTGCTGCAGATCATGGGAAGCCCCAGTGGCATGGGACACTAGCATGGGACACTGGCATGGACAGTGGCATGGGACCAGTGGCATGGGCTCTATCTTGCTTGGCAGCTTGGCTACTTGGTTACATTGCACTTAATGTCATTTCACCTGAAACTCTATACTTACTCCTCTTTATAAACTTCTAACTAATTTCAAACAGTCATGGACGTTTATTGTAATGCTTGCCAGAGAAGCATCAGTGGGACACTAGCTGTAATACAAATTAGATTTGTTAGTGAGATGTAAAATTAGCTAAGATTCTTAAAAGATATTTGTGATTTCAAGTGTCTAGCCTCAACAAATCAGAAAAGGATCACTTTCTAGGAAGTGCTGAGCAGCAGTGCTCTGCAAACCTGGTTAGTCTCTCAAGCTGAGCACCCAAAATGACAATGTCCTTTTGAGAAGGTTTCACATGTTGTTTTGGAAAGGCTTGCAGCCTGACATAGGTTGTCGAGTATCCTTCTCTGTCTTTCCTGAAGAAAGACATTTCTTTGATGACTTTCAAAAGTTCAGGTTCCAGGTAGTTGTTAGGACTTATTTGAGGAAGTCAAATTTGAGAAAGTCAAAATTGAGGAAGAGCACAGTTATTAGAAGCTATTTGTAGTAGGAAAATAGAAATGTTTTCACTGTAGTAAAGAGATTGCCAATGTAAAGATCATTCCTGGCTTGCTCTGATAAGAACATTTAAACTAAATGTGCTGTAGGTAAGAGATAAGTTGAAGCCTAAGCTGATAACATTAATTAGAACTTGAACGTAAGAGTAGGCTTGAGATTCCAAACTGTTTTCCAGTTTTGATGGGAGGGCATAAAATTCTCATGAGCCCATTTTGTTTGAACACTAATAACTAAGAGAAAAACAAACAATGTGGTTCTGATTTTGAAAGTCAAATAGTTTGGGATTGATCCTATCCCTCAGATATATAAACACAGACTATCTTATCTGTGATTGTTTGTACCCTTACCAATGGGCAGGAATACACAAAAGTGTTGTAATCCCAAACTTGAAACTCCAAAAGATCTTGTAACTGCAATTATTTCCTTGGAAGGATGAGTGAAGGGGATAAAGGCAGCAGAGCTGTTTCTGCTGACACCCTCTTGCTTTATGTGGCAGCACAGAACAGATTCAAAGTGGACATAAATTATGTTCCATGTCTGGCTTCTGCTATCCAGTGACGTTTGGAATTCAGAACAATTTTGGCCAATGAACCAGCTTCCCCTTTTCCTGGGGCCAGCCTGGGAACCTGCCTTTACTTTTGGTAAAAAGTAGGCTCAGAAGGAGACTGAAGTACTGCACTCCTCCTCTGTGCTTTGGACAAGGAGTTTTCACAGAGCACAAGTACTAACTATATTTCCACTTTAGTGTTCGCAAGACTTCAATGTTCACTGACTTCAGAGGTGGCAGCATTAGACAAAGAATACCATTCAGAGTGCGTTGGTGGCTATAGTGTTCCTACCCCCTGGCTTTGTTGGGAATGCATGTTCTGCACAGACACAATTCACAGTCCTGAGGTGGGTTTGCCAGTCTTATGAGCTGTTGCTAGCAAATAGCTTCACTTTACTTCTGGGCTTAGACTTACTAAGATGTCATTTAAGATAACATAGCAGCTTTTGTACAGAAGGGCACGCTTCCCTACCTGCCAGCACTACATGGAAAATGCCTGTCCAGATATGGGTGATGGCAGTTTCTGAAACAGAAATGTAGTAGCAAGTCATCGTCTCATTTGTGAGAGGTGTCAGGGAGGGAGCTCTTCAGTTGTTTGGGGGTTTTTATATTGCTGTGAGCTCTGGACCTGAAGGTGAGGAAGGTGAGAGATGGAGGAAACCTTGGCAAATATCAGCCGTTATCAGTAGGGAGTCAAGATTTCTGCTCCTAGTTTAGACTCTTTCTTGTGTACTAGGCTATTTCAAGTGTCAAATAGGATTCATGATAGGAAAATCAAAGTACTATTTTCATTTATTTTCACATACAATTTGTTTTTGTAGAAAATATCCTGAGTTCACCCCAGATTAAGGAGTCATTTGAAATAACTGAAACCCTAAGTTTCATTAAAGAAACTTTCTGATGAGAGAAATTACCTGGTTTTAGTTAAGGCTTCTGAATGCCCGTCCCTAGGGAAAACTATCCTGAGGCTGGCTCAATCCAAGACCTCTGTCTGTGATAAGGAATGGCAGTCCCCTCTAAGTCAGCATGTGAATTCCCATTGTCCCGCTGCTTCCATTACCACTAAGCAGTGCAGCTGCAATGTTCGTCTCCTGCTTTATCTTCCTTTATTTTGCCATCACATAGGTTGGCTGTCTTTGGTGAAGGAATTTGAAACTGGAGATATTTAGTTGCTAAAAACATGTGTATTTCCCCTTCTCTGACCTCAGCAGCTGCACACACAAATGCACTCAGACATGCATGTGTGATGGAAAAACAAATGTGAGAAGGTGGCAGTTTTAAAAACAGCATTGTCAAGGCTGATAGTGTTTTTACTGGATGGCAGAAGTTTGTGAATTCCTCTCCAGGTGACCTGGCACTTGGAGGCGTGATATAAATAAGCTGGCAGGTAAGAAATGGTTTAAATGAAATCAATGGCTGGAACAGCAGATTGCAAGAACAGTACCACTATATAACAAGTAAAAATGCTTCTTAGAGGGCTGCAAGCAAAAGGACAGGAACATTAAACCACTTTGCATTCCTGTTGTAAGAAAATACCTTGTGGAGGAGGATACACAAAATCACAAGCATAATAATAAAGAGCGATTGTAGAGTCCTGACAGGCACTGCCATTTGAGACAATAGCAATCAGAAGCTTTACAACTGAAGATATTTTAATCATGTAAAGGTCATGTCAGTATCTGTGCTACATCGTGTATCACATTTGTAAAGGTGCTTCAGAATCTGTTCTGACCATGGCACCTTGACAGTGTTCCTGAAGCAAAGGAGAAGTGCCCAAAAGCACTTACCTTTTCAGGAGGATGGCATCATTCTGATTACACTGAGTGTTGGAAATGATGCTTCTTGTTCTTGCAGGGCTCCACTGGAGAGGTCATTCCCTAGTTAGTGTCTCCTGGAACAGTGGAGAGCAATGCAATTAGATAACACAAACAGGCTAGAGCAACCCAATTTCTAAGGGTGGCATCTTGCAGAACTAGTGGAGACATTCTGATTTAGCTTTGGGGAGATGTGTGAAATCAGTTTCCACTAAAGTAACTTCTAAATGCTGAAATAAAAATTGGAACTTTTCCAAACTACCTTAGAAGGCCAGATAGACATCTGCTATTCCAATTATGGAATTCTTTAAAGCAGATGAAATAGCTTGCTTTCTTGGAAGTTTTCACTAGAGCACATCACACAGATAAGAAAGTTAGTAGTGTTTCACCCATCTCTTTGAATGTACAATCAAGCATCTTATAGTCAGTCTGTCATTTCAAATCCATTACAAAATCCCATTTTAAATCTAAACACAAGCTACACCTCAATAATGGGGGCTGAATCCCTTTGAAAAACACCCACACCCTTGTCTTCTCTGCCTGTCCTTCTTGAAGAGCCTGTATCCTTCCATTCCAACACTCTAGTCGTAGGAGTCAGAGAAGATAAGAGTTTTACTATGAAATGTTTTGGGACATGAACATGGATTTAATAGCACTATCAGCTGAAAAATAGCTAATTTTAATTTCCTTCTGCCCTTTATACAAGAGAAAGTTCTGTTGTTAGTAGCAGATGGGTAATGCTTTTCCAGCAGAACCCATAACCCTCTTCAGAGCTGTTTGGTTTTGGTTTTTTTCCTAATGTTTGGTAAAAAAGACCTTAAATACTAGAAGAACTGTCCAAAGAGGATGTCTTCCTCCTTTAGGAGCAGGCAGATGGCAGATCAGGAAAGCCAATGTCTACGTGCATGTAGCACATAGCAACATGTCCCAGAAAATAGCCTTGTGCTAGACTAACCCAGTCCCTCATACAGGGGAAACTAAAAAGACTTCCCTGTGATACACTGCAGCCCAATCATCTCTGATCATAGCTGGTGACTCGCTTGTGCTCAAAGATATGAGACTGAATTCAGCCAGAGATGGTTCCATTGCTGACACATTAAAACTTGCCAGTTGACTCTTATAATAGCATCTGCTCAGCCATGTCCTGTGGCTGTGACTGCCATAGGATCTTAGGCGCTGTGCAGTGCCTCTGCTCTATCTATTTTTATTCTTCTTTTTGGTTCTTTTCCAGCCTGTTCAAGCTTTTCCCAAATGAAAGTTATCATTGCATTTTACCAGTGTTTATGTATTATTTTGGAACACTGATAATTTTTGCTAAATGGAATTGTTACACAGAATAGTAAAGTCTGTGCCTGCTGAAAAAGATCGTTTGACAAAACCAGCCCACTTTTCTTGAATGATGTTCTGATGAAAGAAGTCCTAACACTGTTGAAAGGACATTTTCTTACAGAAATATCCTATTATTACTATTTATTGTAGCAGAAGAGGCCTAAATTTACGAATAAGGCAAGGCATCATGGGAGACTTAATATCTTTTATTAGACCAGATGATGCCTCTGGAAAGGAGTCAAAGACTGTTTCAGACCTGCAGCAGGAGCTGCGTGCCCCCAGACCTGACTTGTTTACCAATAGCAGCAGCTGGTATAGTAAAATTCATTGCTGTTTATTCCAAAGCTTGCCTAGATTTTATTTCACAGCTAGCAATGGCTTGCTGGTTTGAATGTTACCATTTTTAGTTGAATTAGAAGAGAATAGGTGTTTTTAAAAAGCCAAATTCAGAATATGATTTTCAAAATGTGAGGATTTTGTTCCATGTAGAAGTACAGCTGAACGTCTGCAATCTCATTATCTTTCAGGGGAGAGAATAGAAGTCCTGCTCCTTTCACCTCATTACCCGATTTCTTAGTGGGAGAATTCCAAAACTGTTCTTTGATGTACCTTTACCAGAAAGTAGGTTCACACTAATGGTCCAGGCTATAGATAACAGTACTAGCTCTGTTCAAAGAGCCCAGTCGTACAGCATGGAGATGGGATAACCCTCTTTCTCCTGGAAGGAATGTTCCTACTCAGGGTGATCAGAGTGGCCCCAAATGACAGCTAGGAAAAGCAAAGTGGGCAGTTAGGCCACACAGTCTGTTTTCATCTCAGGCATCAGGTAAGACCTTTGAAAAAAGTGACCCAAGTTCATCTGCAATGTTGTTCCCCTATCATTGATGTTACACAAAGTCAGGCTGACCCTTTGATGGAGAGTTTGAAGATGAAAGACGGTTAGAGAAGCTTTAACAAAAGAACATGTAGCAGGCCTGGCTGTTTAGTTCGGTAATGCTTTCTTAAACATGCCACTTAATGAGAGACTTTGCTGACACGTTGTTGTGTAATGGGGTCGTAATGCTGTAGTGGGATGCTGTGTTTGAAATAGAGATGCTGCATTGTAATGAGAGGATGCTTTTGCCATGGTAGGGGGCCGTTTATGTAGTGGTGGGATGAGAGAGACCCTATTTGCTTAGTGGCAGGGTGCTGCTTGTATAGTGATACAAGTGCTTTGGCAATGGAGGAGATTGCAGAGCGCCGGCAAGATTTGAGCAACTCCAGCTGCCAAGTGACTTTGTTGTTCTTCTCATTCTTTTCACAGAGGCATGGAGAGAAACAGCCTAACCTTTTGTTCCACTTGCATTTTTTACATTTTATGTTGCTTTGTATTATGTTTAACAAACTACTGACATCTGGAGTCACAGCAGTCCTTGGCCCTGAAGCACTGTTTCCATTACAGCTTAGACCCCCTTCTTTGCCTTTTTATTTGCACAATAATACAACACCCTAATTCTGCATCCCTCTGTGCAATAGCTCAGTCTCATGAAACCACAGTCACTTTGTGTTCTTCTCAGTCCTTCAGTTCTTTCAGTTATTTTTCCATTTGCATAATGGGTAGATGTCTTACTGTTATCAAGTGGTATCTGTCTTTTCAAGAACTTAATTTAGAAATTACTGTAATGTATATAAGTGGGCAGATGAGAACCCCAAGGAAGAGATTTCTATTTTGCCTATTTTGGTGTAGTCTTATCCCATTCCTTAGCCTTGATACAGGTAAATTGTGTAACCTTGTGTTGTACAGACTGGGAAACTAAGGCACTGAGGAATTAAGAAGACATGGCCAAGTCTGCAGCAGAGTCCCTGTGTCTTAGTTCTTGTTCAGATCCTCATCCATAGACACACTCTTTTCCCAGGGACACCACGTCACATTTGAGTTCTGCTTTGATAGGAGTGACAGAATCAGCATATCCTTACATGAGTTCTCTAGCAAATGTAATATCAACCCTTTCTTGTTAGCCCCATGCTTGTAATCTGTGGGTCTGAGATCCAAAGGCCCAGGAAAAGACTGCTTGTTGTGCATGGAACGGAAGCCTTCCTTCATTTCCTTTTTAACTCTCAGTGTCAAAATAGATGATTCAAATAAGAGGAAAGTGAGTAAAGCAGTTCTGCTAAATGAGAAGACATTAAATTCTGATTCTCGGGGTTCTCCTCCTCTTTGAAATGGTGTTATAGAGAGAAGGATTTGGCCATTAAATGAAGGGACTGAATTAGTTCTACCCATTAATTCCCCTGGAAGCAGTAAGTCTCTGTACCCTTGACATTTGCATAGACTGATGCACGCAATCTTCATCCCTTGCAGGTAGCAAGGGATCCAGCATTTTGACTTCCCTCAATTCTAACAGCAGGAGCTTTGTGGGACTCATGAATACACAGACTTTAAAACACAAAGTAAACTACATCTATTCTAAATACAGAAGTGCAGAAGTTAGACAATATAATTCTCCCAGGCTGGAACTGGAGACAGTCAGCCAGAGTAAGCTAGGGCAGACGAGAGCAAAGATCAGATATACCTCAAAGTAATGCACCTAGCATGTAGCTCTTGTATCCAGCCAGTAGCACTGAGGATACAGATCGCTTCAAAGGATAAACCAGTACGTATGTTCCCCCACAAACACAACTAATGAAGCCTCACAGTTTCTTTCTTTTTCTGCTTCTTGCTTTCCTTACAGCTGCATTTTGTAAGGAGTTCTCAATTCATTTTTGCCACTTGCAATATGTTCTCCCAAATAGAATCACAGAATCATTTAGGTTGGAAAATACCCTTGAGATCATCGAGCCCAACCATAAACCTGACACTGCCAAGTCCACCACTAAACTGTGTACCCAAGCACCACATCTATATGTCTTTTAAGTATCTTCAGGGATGGTGACTCCACCACTGCCCTGGGCAACCTGTTCCAGTGCTTGACAACGCTTCAGTGAAGAAATTTTCCCTAATCTCCAATCTAAACCTCCCCTGGCACAACTTGAGGTCATTTCCTCTTTTCCTATTTGCTTGTAACTTGAGAGAAGGGACCTACCCCACCCCACCAACGTCCATCCTCCTGTCAGGCAATTGTAGGGAGCAATAAGGTCCCCCCTGAGCCTTCTCTTCTCCAAACTAAACCCCCCAGGTCCCTCAGTCGTTCCCCATCACCCTTGTGCTCCAGGCTCTTCACCAGCTCCGTTGCCCTTCTCTGGACCTGCTCCAGAACCTTAATGTCTCTCTTGTAGTGAGGGGCCCAAAGCTGAACACAGGATTTAAGGCACAGCCTCGCCAGAACAGAGTAAAGTGGTGCTGGCAGTGGCACCATGGCCTTGAGAAGAACATGGGTTTTAATCTAGCAGACCATGAAATAATACAAATCAACTGATAAAATCTAAAATTGCATGTGAAATTATCATAATAGTCCCTCTGGTCCTAGCCATTTAACAGAATTCTCTGATTAGTGACAAGAAATTAATGCAGCAGGATTCTCACCTTTGCTTGGTGGAATGAAAGGTGTAAAAAGACATGCTGACCTCACTGCCTAAGAAACTGTGCTCTTCCCTGCCCATTCAATGAGAAAACAAGGAGAGGAAAAGAATGCTTTCTTAAGTACAGTTTCAAAATGGGTGATACCTTTTGAGGTTTACCATATTTCATTTTTTTTTCAGCAGAAGAATACCTTTAAATAGAAACTATTGTTTCACTGCTTTTCTTTTACATTGTATTTTGGGCTTTTACCATTCTTTTTCTGTTTGGAAGCATCATCCTCTTTTCCCTCCCTAATGCAATTCAGGTGAGCAAAGAGCAGTTCATTGTTCTCTAGCAGATAAAGAGCTGCTTTTTTTTCCCAAATATGCTAAAGTTTTATGTGCAGAATTTCACTCCCAAATTGGTAGTGACAGAAATTAAGCCATAAATGCAGTTGAAAACACTCTGCCAATGGAGAGAATTTATTGTAATCTTGGTCCAGTTTTGAGTCTATTGGTTCTAATCTGTCCATAACACAGGTTTGCCAGACAGATGTACCCACATCTGATCACATGTGTGTGCAGAAGCACAATGAACAACTCCAGGCTGGAGTAGTGGTCCTTCCTTTACTAACTCAAACAACAACTGCAAAGCAAAATTTTCCCTAACTGTCATTTGGAATAGTTCTGGAATTGCATCTTCTAAGTGTTCATTTTTGGTTTGAGGTAAAAATCTTCCCTGATTTTGTAGGCTGAAGAGTTCCAAACATTTTTCCTGAGATAATGACAGATGGCAAACAAATGAGGGATAAACTAACCTGCTAAATAACACGAGATGAAATTTAGCATTTAAATTCCCATCTGGAATGCCTTTCCACTTAAATAGTCTTCCGGGGTTTGGGTGTGGATTTACTCAAAGTGCTGCACATTGCTGAGCCTGTTAATGTAATTTTGAGGTGCTGGCAATAGGCTGAGGCCACACATGACTGCTCAACTGATAGCAAAACCTCAGGGACCACAGAAGGTAGCAATTACATCCCCTCACAGGGTGCTCATTGCTTGGGGCTTTTAGAAATTCTCATTGCAGAAAGCAGCAAAGCACACTGCTGCACAGCCATTTCCTCAAGACTATCACCCCAATTTTGGTATCATCTCCTGATTTCAGCACACCATGGAATTTTATGACTTACTATTCCCTTTTCCTTTCCTGTAAGCAATTTACATACACTTCAAAATAACACAAACCCTGCTTATTTTTCTCATAAATCCATTATGCTCTATGCTAACCCAGTCAACATTTATATTGACATATGCACCTTGCTCCAAATGGCTTCATGGAAGTCATAAATAAATGGCCAACACACACACCGCTGATACCAATAGTAACATGCAAAAAACCCAACCCAACCCAAACCCCACTTTTAAAAGGAAATGCAGAGTATTTATAAATACAGTGATTTGAAGTATCATAATCTGACAGCCTCTTGTCATCAATACTAATACCCAGGGCTTTATTTCTGTAGATTTCAAACTTGTCAATAATGTTTTCTATCTCAAAATCCTATTTATGTACAGTACTTTCCTTTTGGTAATGCAGTACATTCAGACTTATTCTTCCTATTGTTTTTCTCATAACTGGTAGCATTTCCTAAGCTATATGCAGGCATCAGGATTGACTCTTTGGGAAGAAATCCCAGTACACTGTATTTAACATGCACACGTGCAGCAGGAACACTCGTATGCATAGATCATGGCTCACTAATGCCTGTCTTAGCCAGATGTTTTGAAGTAACAAACAGTAAGCTTAGTGGACTAAAATCCATTTAGCATTATCCACTAGCAAAGAACCCAAATCCACTAGCACTTAGCTTAAAAAAAGTGGTTTAATTCCTGATATGTTTTAATTAGGTTGGACTTGGCATTGTGCTTATGCTTTGGATTTACTGAGGGAGATACTTGCACAGTGTCCGCTGCCATATTTTGAACAGAAAGTAGTTAATATAAGCCCAAACATGTATGTTAGGAACATTGTATCTACATTAAATTATAAACCCACAAAGTTCTTCAGGGTCAAGTCTTTCAGCTTTGAAATATAATTTCGTAATTGGTTTGATATCTAAGATTTTACCATTAGGATCACATGATCAGTCCACATGATAGATACAAAAGTGATACTGTTATTGACATGTTTTTGACATAGCTATACCTTCATTTAGGTATTCCATATATGTATTTTCCACATCCTTGGACATTTTTGGAGGTCTGTGTGACTGCTATGTTCTCCTTCTGTGTTTAGGCAACAAGTACCAATGAGAATGCTTTCACTAGAGTCTGATTTGCCAAGGAGCACACCTCTGAGAGCCTGAAGTCAGCCCTCCGGTCTCATACATGGCTGTCCCTAAGAAGAGATGACAATTTACCTGCATCCCTTGCTTCATTCTAGGACTAGTGAAGAGTGTCACACTTCCAGCTCCTCATTCTGTGTCTGGTTTTCACTAGTTTAAGGCTGGCTGTCTTTAGTTATTCTGTTTATGCACACACACTCCCAGCTCCTCTCCCTCAGATGCTGTTTCCCACACAGCAGACGGTGAAGGACACAGCTGTATTGTCTTTATGAGAACAGAGAATTCCCTAGGGCCAAATCTTTCCCACATTGACTATTAAAGCAAAGTCTTATCTTTAGGCTTCCTGTAATATGTCTAATTTGTAGATAAATAAATGGGCAGAATATACTCTTTTTGTCTACAGAAGACTAATTTAGTAAAGAATAGATAAAATAGGGGTGAAAGAGATGATGGTATGCTTGGGTAGTAACAGAAGATTTGTTCCTGCTATGGAGCCCAAACAAGCGAGGAATACAGTCCTACAGCATGAGGAATCAGGGCCATGTGTTGCATGTGGGCCCAGCGGTCAGCAACTGCTCTCAGTCTTATCTGGGTTCAGTTGTTAGTGCACTGAGAGGCTTTGACAAACCAGTCAGTATGGTTGTGACCTAGTTTTCAGAGTTGTGAAGTGGAGGTGTAATACTGTTCCCTCACAGGGGAGTTTGGGGATTCCTTACTTTCCAGGAGTGCTTTAAGATGTAAGGTGTGCTACAAGGCATTAATTCTAGTAAGTGGGAAGCAATAGCATGATCACTTTCTAGAGTCAGCTCCACTAACAGTATCAGGTTACTATGCTGGTGCAAAACAACCACAGAATCCCAGGTTGGAAGGAAACTCCAGGATCATCTGGTCCAACCTTTCTAGGCAAAGCATAACCTGGACTAGATGTCTCAGGCTGCACAAGCCTAGCTCTCTCAGCCTTTCCTCACATGGTTTCCAGTTCTTGGATCATCTTTGTGGCCCTTCTTTGGACCCTCTTCAGCTTGTCTACATCTATTTTGTATAAGTGGGGACCAAAACTGACCCCAGTATTCCAGGGATGGCTTGACAAGTGCTGAGTAGAGTGGGGCAATGGCATGTCTGTCTCTGCTGGTGTTGCCCTTGTTGGCTTGCTTTGTTGCAGCTGCACACTGTTCACTCCTATCGAGACTGTGTCCCCCAAGTGCTCCCAGGTCCCTTCCCACAGAGCTGCTCCCAGCCTGGCACATCCCAGCCTGTGCTGCACTCCTGGATTGTGTTTTCCCAGGTGCAAGACCTTACACTTGTCCTTGTTGAACTCCATAAGGTTCTTGTCAGCCCACTCCTCAAGCTTATCCAGGTCATCGTGCAGGGTGGCTCTACCTTCCAAAGTGTCCACTTCCCACTCAGTTTGGTGTCATGGGGAAACTTCATCAGGGTACATTTGATCCCATCAATCCGTTCCATCATCACTTATGAAGATATTAAACACTGTTAGCCCCAGTATTGATCCCTGGGGGACCCCACTAGTGACAGGTCACCAGTTTGACAAGGAGTTGTTCACCACCATCCTTGGGGGTTGTCTGGTCAGCCAGTGTTGTGTGTCCCCCCCATCACACAGACCACTTGTCAGCTTCTCTAGGAGACTGTAGGAAACCAGACCCAAAGCCATGGAGAAATCCATCGAACCTGCTCAACAGCCTGCCCCAGTTATCTCTGAGCTCCTATGAAGAATGACTTGGAGTCAGTTCCACTGACACAGGTTGAACAGTGTGCTGGAAAGCACTCTAACACACTGCATAATGCCTGCTGAGTTTTGAGAGCCCTTGTTTATTCTCATGAGGGATAACTGTGATTTTTATATCCATTTCAAGAGCATAATTTGTGAATATCAAAGCTGTGCTAACTACTGTGGTTTAGATTCTCCCCTAGTTAAATCCACTGACTTCAAGGAAACTGTGTCAAGTTATAGCAGATGAGCTCTCTGATCTGTTTAATCAGAAACTGAGAAATTGTTACTTAAAGGTGAACATCTCTGTATGCAGGGAGGCACTAAAAAACATATTCACAGCTTTACTTATACACTGTGTGTCCAGGCATTGAATTCTTCTCTTGTACCCAGGACCTGACTTGCTTTTCCAGCTCTCTCCCTGTTTAAATGGGGAAGACATTTCCCTCCTAAAAATTGTCTAAATGGTGCATGCAGGGCACTGACATTGACTTGTCACCAGGGTATTCAGTAAGTCCCCTCATCTACCTGCTTTGTTCCCTTTCCATTGTTATAACAGGAGGTGATGTGGAACTCAGTTAATCCACAGAGACTGTCTAGAGATTTGGAAGAATATTGCAGGAAGACAGGCAGAATATTGCAAACAACTACTTAAAACATATTCTGTGCTTAAATCTAAATGATGTTAACTGTTGCTGTACTACAAAGAGTAGATGTAATGCTGGCTGTTTATGCAATGCTATGTTTAGCTTTTCCATAGGGACTGAGAAGGACCTAAAAGTTTAATAAGACCCATTTGTTTATACCTTTACCTTGTCTTGCTGACACAGTAGCCTGTAGCCACAAGTTAGTTCCCTTCATCTGTGCATGTATTGCCTTGTTACAGGGCAGTTATTATAAATGGAGGTTAGCGTGCAGGGCACTGATTTCACAGACAACACTGGAGAGTGATGTCAGAGATCTCAGCAATGAGCTGCTGCATTCTGCACTGGGCTTTTGCTGGATGCCTTGAGCAATAGTAGCACTATTTTTTGCTTTCCTGCTTTTGCTTTCAGCGCTACAGCAGAATAAACCTCTTCCTGCCTTTTCTACATGGGGTGGAAATGATAAGCCAGGCAGTCTTCCCTAAAGCTCCACTGACTGCCAGAAGGTTTCAGTCCCTTTGCAACAGCATTTAATACATTAAAAAGAAACTGTGGCCATTTCTTTAAAAGAGCAATGACATTGAGGCATGCACAGAATGTAAAATGATCAGAATTAAAGGATTCTCTTCAGAGCTGTTCACAAAATTCCTGCATAACTGTAGCTAAGCAGGTTAGTGAAGCTCAGGTTGCTTTGTGTCAGTGACCTCAAGAAGCATGTGTTGTCTGAAGTGTAGATGATGTCCAGATGAGCTCATACAGCACGACATACTGATTTTTTGTCCATTGATAAGTTTCTTATTGAAGGCTATAGGCCCATTGGTTCACTTTCCTTTCTTCATTTCTCCTCTTATGCACAACTCAAACCTACAGGAGCACACGTTTAAACAGTGTGCAGTGCAGCTTTTAAGCAGCACTGAAGGATGGAACAGCCCGCAAGGGGCTCATTTCCAGTGGCATGAAGGATGAAAAAGGATGAAAGGATGAAAAAGGAAAAACAGCTGGAGGATGGGTAAAGCAGCTGCGGGTCTGTGCTCCCAGAGCACTTTTGAGTGCCTGTCTCACACCACCATGAAAGCCACAGAAATACTCACACTGGCAGAGGGGAAGTGTATCACTCACTGCCTGCTGTGAGCTGTAGAACCAGCTAAGGCACAGGTGAAAAAGGAAGTCTTCTACAACAACAGAGCACAGCAGAGAGCCATCCTCAGGTCGCTCACTGCAGCACAAACAGCTCCCACCTGCCCTGCTCCTTGCCTGCGCCAGCACTCGCTGCTCAAAAGAGCCACACAGCGTCGAGTTCCCTCACAGCCGGAGAAGCCGTGTCCCCTCATCCCCTAGGATTTCAGTCAGGCAGTTTCAGTCCCATTCTCCCCTGCCTAGCTCTGCTGGGGGGCACAATGGACAAAACACCCTACAAACTGCACCTGATGCCAGGGAAAGAAGCCAGGCTAGCCATACTTTGCAGCAAGTGTCTTGTAGCTGGGATCTGAGGTAAGGGCTTCAGAAAGAAAGGATTCTGGAGCTATTTAATTTATTTTTTTTTTTCTTTTCCCAAGGAAAATGCATTCTTCATCAGGGTTAAATATTTTTCTCCCTTTTTTTTTTTCCTCCCTGCCCCCAAATTGGCTCATCCATCACTAGAATCAATATGAATGCAAAAATTTTGGTGGATTTGTTGTCATGGAAACCACTTCTCCTCTCTGATATCCCTTGCAGGCTTTCCAGACCTTTTCT
Organism: Coracopsis vasa; assembly: GCA_026283785.1. Classification (NCBI taxonomy): domain Eukaryota; kingdom Metazoa; phylum Chordata; class Aves; order Psittaciformes; family Psittacidae; genus Coracopsis; species Coracopsis vasa. The sequence goes on from JANHGB010041906.1 coordinate 24,537, forward strand.
TGCCTTTAAATTACCATTCTGTCCTACATTCTGAACACACTGGATTTTAATTCCACATTGTGAACTTCATTTGAAAACAAACTGTGCACAATCACAGCAAAACCAACAGCCAAAAGATAAAACATTCCCTGCTGGGGAAGAGTGAAGTAGCTCTCTGAGTGAATCCAACCGTGGTCCCAAAATGGCTGCTTAGGGAAGGAGGGCTGAAAGCCCTCTCCCTTAGAGGGCTGTCAGTATGCAAGTTATGACTTCTGTGAGACAGGCTTTATGTTTCTCTTTTCTCTCTGGAGCTGCTTTGTTACCCAGAGAAAGGCTCATTTGTGATTAAGGCAGTAAGGCATGAAATCAGGATCCAGACCAGTTAGAGTTACTCACATAAATAAGCTTTGCAGGATTTAATCCTTTGAGTCCCTTATCCTCTATTCATCACAAACTGCTAGTCACATCACTTAGCTTTTTGCTCGTTTGACTGTATAGAACATGAAGGTAATCCAGACACAGCTACCTATCAGCTGTGCTGAGAGACTGAAACACTGAAGAAGACGCCCAGATCGGTAGAAACCTGTATTGAAATATAACCCTGTCATTACTTGTAGTGCATTTGTGACCAGCCTTAATGTTCAAGTTCCAAGCTAACTACACATTTCATTAGGAAATAATACATAACTCTTACACTGTTTTGCAGATTCAGAAGTTACATTGTAGGAAGTTTTCCTAGAAAGCTCAAGAAGTTTGAGCACACACAGTTCCTATTTAAAGCGAATGCAATCTGTGTTCTTAACATCATGGATACTTAGATGAACATCTGTTCAATAAGGAATCACCATGTAACATAACGCAGTGCAAGAGAGAAGGGAGAAATAGAATAAGTAGTACAGTTTATAGTAGTATGGATTGTTCAGGACCTGGCAGGAAGACACAGTGAGACAGAAAGTGGGGAGGGAATTTGAGTTCCAGTTTCCCCCACCAAACAGTTGCGTTCACTCAGTGTAATTTGCTATTGCAATGCTTTTAGTAAAAAGAATTTAGTATCTTCCAAGCTGATGCTATCTAAAGGTGCTGTATAAAGCAGGTGCTCTATAAAGCATTCTGAATGTGAAAAGGTCTTACCTGCTTGCAGAGTCTGCAGGTCATTTCTGAGCCACACACGTGCGCTACTCAGCAAAGGCTAGTTTGGGTCAAGCTATTGATTTTTTGGATCCAGGCAGGTCATTGTGTTTACTTTTAAAGCACCATTTACAGATCTAACTAAAGCTTCTAACTGAAACCTTTGGAGAAAGGTAAAAAATCAATCATGAGGACTCTGCTAGGACTCAATTCCTGTAAACCATGGAAGAAGAAAATAATCTACTTTGCGAATTTCACACAAAATTGACTTACGAGTGGCTTTGAAATGAGCAAAACACCAACAAGCAGATCATTTATATAGAATGTCTTGCCACTTAATAGTTCTTGTACTCTGCCAGATGTGGCAGGGTCGCAGCTAGAGCAGAACAGCTCCTAGGGATGATGAGGAGCTCAGGCAGATGCAAATAGATCTATTCCAGACAGCACCATCTGCCCAACAGACAGATCTGTAACTGCTGGTTCAGTGGGAAGCTCAGCGCCTGAATTCCCTCTGCTGTTCTGCTGGAAGCTATCTTGAGTGCTGACCTGAACTTGGCCACTTTCTCAAGTGCCACATGCCACCATCCCAAACTTACTCTGTACTTTATTCTGTAAGGAAAGTTCTCCTCCTTGCCTAGAGCATCCATGATTACAGTGAAATGATGCTACCTGGTGGCATCTGGATAAGACCCGATGTGTTCTGCCAAGGGTTGTGGCTGAAAGTGTCCGGTTTGTATTCTTGGTGGTAGAGTCCTAAAATAGTCACAATTTCCCTGCAAATAAACTCCAAGCCGGAGCCTGGGGCAGGTTTGCTGGTAATGTGAGGAGGAGGCTTCAGCACTAGATCATTATCTTTTAAATAATTGAAACCAAAATCTAACTAGCCTCTTAATCCTCTGTGTTAATACTTTGGGAGAAAGAAACAAGATGCAAGGGTCAAGTCAGCAAGCTGCAGACATTTCTATGTATAAAACCAGGAGTTTGAAACACTTAAAGTCAAAAATTCCTTTTTTAGTTAAGTAATGAGACGTTAGCTTCAAATTCTACCTTTTCTATTGGAAGCATTAAGCTTTGCATGTCCTGTTAAGTATTTGTTGACTCTTGTTCAGTGCTTCTAAACTTATTTATTGGGTCAGTGGTATTTGGTGCTGAAAGAAGGTGGGTTTGGTTTCTTTCACTCCAGAGTGAAATGAAGAGTGAAACTGTCACCCTGCTTGCACTTCTCCCTGCAAATTTATGGAGGAGCTTTGCCTACATTTTCCTATTGATTGCCCTATGCAAGCATGGATCATCCTGAAGTGCTGCTAAGAAAATAGAGTTTTTAAAAATTCTAGGAAGAAGGGGGAGGCAAAAAGAGAGAGCAGCAAATGCAAAAAGACAACTCTCCAAATAGAAGACAAAGTCTGTTCCAGTTATTTTTGTAAGGGGTTGATTGCAATTTGCATCCTGCTCAACCAGCATCTGCCATCAGCAGTGCTCAGTAGTCTTTTTTGTTTTTACTTTGTATTTTGCCTGTGAATGTTGCTTGATGACATTTCCTTCCCCAAGCCTCGCACAGTGATCATCCACTCTTCTTCTTTAAACCCCTTAAACCTAAGCGTGTGTTGTGGTTTAAGCCCAGCCAGTAACTCAGAACCACGCAGCCGCTTGCTCACTCCCCACCTTCTTCCCCCCTGCTCCCAGAGGGATGGGGAGGAGAATCAAAAGAATGTAACTCCCATGGGTTGAGATAAGATCAGTCCAGGAACTAAGGTTCCAAACCTTAGTCCAAACCTTAGTCACAAACCACTACTGCTGCCACCAATAATAATGATAAGGGAAATAACAAGGGGAGAGAATTCAGTTACTCACCATCTGCTGACTGATACCCAGCCTGACCTGAGAAGTGATCTGCGCCTTCCGGGTGACTCCCCCCAGTTTCTATACTGGGCATGACGTGCTGTGGTATGGAATACCCCTGTGGCTAGTTTGGGTCAGTTGTCCTGTCTCTGCTTTCCCCCGGCTTCCTGTGCCCCTCCTCACTGGCAGAGCATGAGACTGAAAAGTTCTTGATCAGGGTAAGTGCTACTGAGCAACAGCTATAAACATTGGTGTGTTATCAACACTATTGTCATACTGAAGTCAAAACCACAGCACTGCACTAGCTGCTAAGAAGGAGGAAAATAACTGCTACAGCTGAACCCAGGACACCTTGCTACAAGGTAGAGGTGATTTGCAGCTTGTATTCCAACTATCATGTAGTTACGGCTGCAGGGTGCTTTACCAGAGCTGTCATGCTGACCCCTCAGTGTGTGCTAGCATAGAATATTATTGGTAAATAGTATTCCCCAGGGAATACATTTGGGATGTAGGAGTTCCATGATGCAGAATAGCATCTTCCATTATCCTCTGTACTGAAAGAAACAGATGGGGAGTGAAAGGAGAAAATAAAGCCCTCCAAATCACACACTTTCCTTCTCCATATTGCATGTCATGTTTACAGAGATGCATCTGGAATTAGCAGAGAAGAAAGCACAGCTGCAGGACAACCTGCTAAAAATACCCGTAAACCCTTCGTGATGAAGGGGACATTGCCATATGGAAACTGCAGTAAGTCACCCATACAACCAAACAAAAATATGGGTTGACTGAAAGCAATGTTTGCGTTTTCCATTCACTGTTGACAAGAAGTATCAATCCCACAGCGACTTCAACTGCCAGGAAACTGTCTCTTTGCAGGGCAAACAGGGACAGGAAAGCATCATTCTGCCAAGAGATCTGCTGTTCCTGTGCAGTTTGTTTTTAATATTGTTTTAACTCTTCTTGCTTTCATAGAGTGATCAGATACAGATGTTGGTTTTGGTTTTCCACTTGCCTTTTACTCTTGCTCAATGTATTTTGGTGACTGACAAAGAGAAGTTCATATTTTATCAGCCATGTAACCAAAGTCAACCTGCGGTTTCTTTCCCCACAACCCCGACATGAGGTGTAACATATGAAAAGCTCCTTTGTTCACCTTCACTTGCTAAAAGGTGAATTCTGTAGAACAACATTGAGAACCTCCACAGCTGTATCTCAAGAATAATATTACTGGAAATTTATAGTGACTTGAAATTGCTGGCACAAATAGAAACCCACACAGTCAGTATAAGTCAGCAGGTGCCAGATCAGTGCTAGCCTGTGAAATAGAAGGATCTTCAAGCTATTTCCAATGCTGGCTGCCAGATTAGAGAAAGGGAGTTGGATTTAGGCAAATACTGCTCGTGATGGTAATCCAAAGCAGTGAAGAGACTGCTGCACTTGTTGAAAAGGCAGTGAGCAAAGTCCTGAGACCCAATACACGGTGCAGAACTAATTGCAATCATTTCCAGTCAGGTAATAACTGAACTGTTTGTATTGCTTTTAAATGGTAGTTGAAAATGTGAGCAAACCTGATATACTGCCTATTTAAATCAAGTTTGCTGGTGGGCAAATGGTGCTTTATTCAGAAGAAAGAAGAGATAAAAAAGGCGGGGGGGGAACAAGGGATGGGGACATTAAGCAGTACTAGAAAGAATGACTGGTGGTGTGACAGCAGGGATCCTGAAATGTAAGCAGCATATTATGTCAAAGGAAGAGAGCAGAATCCTGTGTGCATGCCTGCAGTTTGGCTAACTACAAGCATATGTAGTAGCAAATTCAGTTTAACTATGGTGAATAAAGCTGCTAAGCTTCAGGTAGCTGGGCTTTGGAATACTAAATAGGAAAGCAAAGAGTTTATCAACAGGAAAACTGAAAGGGACAAGACAAATTGCAGCTTGATGGGAAAGGACACTAAGGTGTACATTTTCCATTACCATTAATGGGACTCTCATGTCCAGTTTGCACACACTGAACCAGTACAGAAGAAAGAAATAGTATTTGTAATGAGGTTTTCCCAGTAGGAATTAAAAAAGAAAGCTGAAGTAAAACAAAACCAAGAAAAGGCAAACAGAATGTTGTGAAACTTCCCTCATGACACAGAAGCACTGTTTATCCAAAGGGACAGAAGGCAGCAGTACAGGAGTCTCAATTTGAATAAAGTACATTCATTTTCCCCAACAGTCAGGACCATGGAAAATCTGGTACACAAAACAACTCCCAAAGCTGCTCCAAGAGGTGTTCTAGAAGAATTCATTGTAAACTGCGTTTCAGTTCAGTGATGTACCAAAAGTGTATCCCACTTGTCAACTCTTGTATCAACTCAGCTGCAAATGGAAGTGTAAAGAAATAATTCCAGAAGAGCCATCATTCTGCCCTGAGCAATGGCTTTTATCTGCTAGAACACAGGCAGGGGTAGCAACTGGAGTAATCACCCTTTGGTGCAGGTGAACAGCTCTCAGCTCTTCCTTGCTGTGCTGGTGACAGTTAAGGGAAGCATAGAAATGCCATGAGTGAGTCTCGCTGGATTCTAATTCAAGCCCTGAATTAGGACTGAATTATACACTGTTGTGTAGAGGCATGCCTGATTGGCATGGGGGATTTTTGGTCTCCTAGGAATTAATGTGCATCTGATACCACTATTCACAGCATATCTGATGTTGCTTTGCCTTGCAGAGATGAAAGCTTGAATTCTAGTTTCTACATGTTCCTGGGGGCCCCTCTCAAGCTAGCCCATGTGCCCCTCCGTGCTTCATCAGCCTGCCCAGGCACAAGTATTTAAGGAGTGCATAATGGATGAATGTGCCACTTGGTATTTCCTTTAGTGTCAGTCACTATTATATGTGACTTTAACTAGTGTTAGCAGTGTAATATTGTTTAGGTTAATGAGCCATTCAGTGAGATCCAGCTTTCCAGTTTGTTGGGTTGATGAATTAATCACCATTACTTAAAGGTCCTTGTTTGCACTGGAAGGCTGCCTGCTCCCAGTGTAGGATCTGGAGAGCTGTCCACACTGTGTGTCATCTTGGCTTTAAGCTGTATCCCAGGAATAGGGAGATACACATGAATTACTGCCACATACCAGCTCATATCTATCAAACAAAATCATTCTTGCTCATCAAACTATCTTTCTTTGTAGAAAACTTCTGAAATTGCTGTGCAAGGCTTAGCAGCATGGCTTCAGATCCAGTACAGTACTCCTTCATGGGGCTCTTATATTTCATTTTCCCCTGCCTCTCCTTTAACTTCATCCCTTTCTCCTAAGTTCTTTTCTAGTGAAAACAAACCCCCACCCTCAAATACTTCAAATAGATCTGGATTTGTTCTCCTTTTTGATATGTTCTGAGAAATCAAATACTGTAAAACTGTTCTGTATGGTGCGAAACAGAAATCCCACAAAGGTTAACATAAGCCTTGTATATTAAAGGGAGGGGAGGTAGAAAACCATCACATGGGGTCAAACTCTTGGAAAAGTCTATTATATTTGCAATAAGCTGAAAGATGTGGGAGTTTTTCAGGCTGGACGGAGAAACGTGAGGAGTCAGTAATAGACTTCCAATTGAAACTGAACTTTACTCTCCCCAACAGGTTTCTTCTTTTCCTCCTGCAAACTCTCACTTTTTTCTACCTGCCAGTAATCTCCTCCACAGTAACTGGTGATGATCTCCCAGACAACAAAACAGAGGCAGTGCCAAGCAGCACACACACTCCATGGACTTACACTGAATGCTTCTGAGCTAGCGGGCCCATCAGCAAACATCCTGCACATCCCTGTGCTGCAGAAAGGCCAGAGGGCTGCCTCTTCTCCAGCAGAGCTGCTGCCTTCCTTCAGGCACTGGGATCTCACATACACAGAAGGACAGTCAGCTTTAACTGCAGGCAGGTGATACATCCATCACACTTATCATTGAGAGAAACCTTTCCTGTCAGTAAGTTATACGTGATCAAACCAATTCAGGTACTGAGGTCCCCTGTTTAGACTTGGCCTACAGCAAAGGCACACACAGAACAGTCACCAAGGATTCTTCTCAGTGATCCTGAGCTGGCCTGGATACACCAGAAGTATTTGCAACAGTGACATTATTCAGAATAGTTGTTGGAATTTCTAGCTTATCCTGTTGTAGAACACACCAATATCTCTAAGAGATGGAACTGAAAAATAACAGCTTACATGTGTTGCTTCCAAACATGTATGCATGAAGCTGAAACTACCTAGCCTTCACATAGTTTTACCTTCAAGATTTGTTGTTGTTTGAGCTTCTACTAGAAAGTTTTCTGTATAGCTCTTATCTGTCTCTGTCTGTTGTTACAGGGAGACAACACTCAACATTCAGAGCATCAGTGCATGGCAAGATCCAGCTGCTCCCGAAGAGCTGGGAGCCCACTGGGATAACACAGCTGGCAGTCCAGGGCCCAGCCTCACAGTGCCAAGGCAGACCTGGGAATGGCAGACAGTCAACCATGAGACCAGAGAATCGGGTGAGTTCATGGTGATGAGACAGGTCTGAGGTTAAGCTAGGAAGTGAGCTTAACAAGTAAGGATCAACACGTCCATTGCCTGGCATAGGCATGGCTGTGGCTGAGCTGGGAATTCAGACTACTACAAGCTACAACTAGTATGCCTAAGCTGAGGTTAAATATAATCACAGAATCATTTAGGTTGGAAAAGACCCTTAAGATCATCGAGTCAAACCATTAACCCAGCACTGCCAAGTCCACCACTAAACCATGTCCTTAAGTGTGGAAGTTCCAGGTGAATCTGGACAGGACCATTAAGGCCTAAAGTGTCTTGGCACAAGGAATAGTTTCTCTCTTCTTTCTCTGTATGGCTTAGGAAAAAAGTGAATTAAATGTATTACTTAATTCAGATGAAAATTTAAATGCTACTTTACATTAACGTGCAACAAAATTCCAACGCCTCCTTCCCCCACACCTCTCTAATTAAAGATTTTGTTTGCTGGCTTGACAATTACTTAGGGAAAGGTATTTTCTGTGGGAGAAGGAGGATGATACAGGAAACAGTTCTAGTGAAAGTTCCATCAGAGAATCAGCTAAAGGAAAAAGGAGATTTTAAAGCTTTGTGTCTGAAACTGGTGCTGAAATCCTAATGTCCCTTAAGGACTGTAAACTGGGAAAGCATGGGAGCTATTTTTCATTTCATAGTATACTTGTTCAACTTGCCACAGATGAACTTCAGGTGAACTGCTGGTGAGTCTGGAGTATTCTAGGTTTTAGAGATGTAATATATGCTGAACTTTGTATGGGGTCAGAGATAATAGATGTTGCCTGGGGCAAGGCTGTTTCTTGTGACATGAAACAATCAGTGTTATGGTTCCTATTTTTGAGTACAATTTTCTCCTCTTCCATAAAAGCTTCTCATGAGCGAATTTAGATGCTGAACAAACCCATGAAACACAGATTCCAGAGGGCAGGAGTTTGGATGGAGTGATGTTCTGGGAGGGCAGGCTGTACACTAACTGCCAGCAGCCATGACGAGTGCATAGGCAGGAGGCGTCAGTAAAATAGTGAAGGTGTTAGGTTATTGCTGTCATGCCTCTGTGACTCAGTTGTGCTTCAGAGGTTTCTGTGGTTTGGGTTGGGTTTTTTTTCAGTTTATTAGTTTCATACCATCTGGGGATCATCATAACCACGTGTAAAACAACTAATCCTAGGAGAAACAATCTATCTGTCATGGAAGCTCAGGTTTTCTTTCATTCAGAACAAAGTCATTTCTTATACATATATGCAGCAAAGAGAATGCAAGAGGCTACTTCTGAGACGAATGAGGGCATTGATGTGACTAAATGTAGGAATCTCCATGTGAAGAACCATCCAGGATCCCTTTAGAGTCAGTGGAAACCTAGTCTGAGTGGTCTAATAGAGTCCAGGAGCCAATTCATGTCTAAAATAGGCCCAATTCTCTGCTCATTGTGGAGAGTTGGACTAGGTTACCTTTAAAGGTCCCTTCCAACCCAAACTATTCTATGATTCTGTGAAACCTGCCCTGGAAGAAACCATTTATTCCTTGAGAAGAAAGCCTCGTTAACTACCTGATACAGAATCATTTATGTTGTTACACTGAGCGAGACAAACCTTAGTCTGTCTGAGAGAATGTATTCATGAATTACTTTCAGTAAATGGATGAGGTCAGTTGTGTCTTGACCTAGTGGCACAACTGGTGCCAAGTCAAGCTGTGCTGGCAGTAGATAGCAGAATAGGCTGCTGAAGCAGTAGTTAGACCAGTACCGAAAGAGATAAACCTTTTGCTGCTAAAAAGGGAAGTCACATCAATCGCATGAGGTGAATTTTCAACTGGGAAAAAGAGAAGAAAAAACCCAAAGGTAAGGGAGCATTTTTGTCTTAGAGCAGCTCTTTCCTGAAGTGGAAAAGCCAAGGCTGTATGGTCATAAGCAACTGCAAGACATGCTGCTCCTAAACTGTGAAGATCTTTCTGTGGTGCTGAGCTATGAGAAATTTTAGTTGTCTTAAATGTGCTACAAAGCAAAAGCTTCTGGTCTATTACAGTAGTTACAAATCTATTTAAATAAATACTTTAAAATAGTTACTCTGCATGAGACAACACCATACCTCAGAAAACGCATTCTGGCTTTAACCTTACACAGTTACAAGTGGGGAGGAATGTTTTAAACATCCTTCAGCACAAATGGTAATCTACCTGGGCATCTGTTGTTGTCCAGCCAAATACTAAGCTGTTAGAGTAGAAAGTACACATTTGTAGTGGAATGTATGTATCAATGCTACAGTTTTCTGCAGAAAGTGCATTTGGAAGGGGTTAATGCACAGAAGCACTTACTAGAAGAATATAAACATTCTCAGCTGTAATATTTGAATTTTATTGTTGCAACCCCACTGTAACTGTAAGGGTGCAGTGCCCTGGGCTATTTAACCCAATCCAGGGAGGGATATTAGTCCAGTTTTGCCCTCTAGCCTCTTGTACTTCCCTTCATGGTGTTGAAACCACGTATAATCCCACAGGTTCTCTAACATATCAAAGGGAAACCATAACAACACTGTAATCCTTGTTTGTCTTAGAGAAGGGAATGGACTTCAGCAAAGAAGTGAAGCATCCCATGTGTCTAAGGCACAGTTTACCTGAGCAAACTAATGACTGGAGAAGAGAAGGCTGCGTGGAGACCTCATAGCAGCCTTCCAGTATCTGAAGGAGGGCTATAGGGATGCTGGGGAGGG
>JANHGB010041908.1:0-12788 GCA_026283785.1 Coracopsis vasa
CATGGCAGGGGGGTTGGAACTGGATGATCTTAAGGTCCTTTCCAACCCTAACTATTCTATGATTCTATGATTCTGTGCCAGAGAACCAAGTTCTTGATATCTATGTAAGGTCAAACCTTTATATATAAATAAACCTCTCTCTCTCTCAAGATTTACAGGCCAATAGAAAATGTAAAAATCCATGAAATTAAACATAAAAACATGGTGAAGAATGGGAATGTCAAGCTCTGCCTCAGTGCTGGACTGTGCATTTACTGTGGCTGGTGACTACAGTCCAAATGACTTGAGAAACTGCTCAGAGGCATATTTATTCCAATCAGGTTTTCAGGCAGCAGAGCACTGTTACTCCCAATTAGTTACTGCTTTCGAAAGCAAATATGGAATCAATTAAATAGATACAGCAACGTTAGGTATTTTGGGCTGGCTGCTGGAAGAGTCACAATTGCAGCCTTCCCTTTCCATGGGTGCTTAACCTGGGTCTGTTTCTTCTACCCAATCTAATTTGAAACCAGTTTGTAGGGACTAAGTATCCTTCAGCCAAATTTGGCCGAGATTAGCTAGTGGGTTCAGAAGTAATTGTGAAGAGAGGGAAAGAATTCCCAACAGGCAGAGGGGCTGCATAGTCTTGTATGACTTTTTTTCCCCTAAGAAACCAAACTAAAATCTGTAATTCAAACTGCGTGTGCACATGAATATTTCCCACCATGCATATGTATGGGCAAAAGCAGTACTTGTTAAGACCTAAAAAGGTGGAGATTCATAGCTGCAGTGACATCTGTGCAGCAAATACCCATCTACTGAACTGCTCCACGCTGTAGAGATACCTGCCCACTGCTAAAATTAAATACACGGAAGGAATTAGGGAAATAAGTTGGCTGCAAGTTGTCACTGCTCCCTCATGTACTGTAATTAAGTTCCTTACCATTTTCTTTCACCCCATTAATCAGGATAGTTTCTTGGTCTTCTGAGGCACAATCCTGCTCTTGTTGGTCATCCATCAATTTAACCTCTTTCTGTTCACTCCATGCCCCGCTGCATCTGGCCAACCTGCACATTGCCACAAACACAACAGCAGTCAGGACAATTCCCAGAATCAGCTCAAGGAAGCGTGAATAAAAAATAACCACAATAAACCCCTCCACAGCCTCCCATGCTGCCCTTGCCCTGCTTAACAGGACAAATACTATTTATTTAGGCTGTTGTATTGTCACTTTTCCACTCCAAAAGCCAAGTCCGATGTATTTCGGTGAGGTTAAAATGTTATACATCACCATTTCCTTCCCCAAAGTCCTTCTTTAGAAGGTTGAGCGGAGCTCTGCACCTCTGCAGTACCCTTTGCATCACTCCAAACTGCTTTGCAAAGGCAAAGGTAAGTGGTGTTATCTCCAGATGGGTGAGCGGAGACATAAAGAGGAGAGGACTCACCCTAGTTCAGGCAACGGCAACTCTGCATCGGAGTTGCAAGAGACATGCAAATATCCCGAGTGCCAACTGCTTGCCCTAGCTACCCGTTACTGGTCCACTCTTCCCAGCACTGGCAGGTATGAAAACACCCCCATAAAAGCAGTTTTTTTGGGAAAGAAAAAGCATTTCTGGTCTCATTCTTCACTCAAAACACTGCAGCATGAGAGCACCTTCCTTGGAAGCCCCATTCCCCGACACCTACTACTGCCCGCACTGTCCCCATTAGGTGAAGTTTCATCTCAGTTCTGCCACCACCAGTTGAGGCTGCCTGGACTTTATGATCCTTCTCCAAAGCAACAAAACCAAGACCAGAATCAAGCCCAGATTTTCTCTCTTCCTCCATTGAAGACCCCCCCCCATTAAACGGATCACCTGCCTAAGCACAGGGAGACTGTGGTATGGCTGAGTCCACATATGGGTGGCACAGGATAACCCTCATCAGTGCTCCTGATGAATTTCACCTCTTTGACTGTAAATTCAAGTCAGACACTACTTGTTTTCCTTCTGGCAACCTGAACTTAACTCTTTCTCTCTCACAGAACAGGCTCTAGATTGAAGCATTGTTTCAGGGCTTTTTTTGTGTGTGTGTTTTTATTGTTAATCAACATTTGTCACTGCCTGATCTTCCCACAGCATTCACTGCCCTGGGTGCAGCAGCCAAACTTCATTCATATTCAGATTTGCAGTGGAGTCCTCTTAATTAACGTGAAATCTTTACAACCGTCTTAGTAAGTGAAACCTTCACTGAACTTAAAGATGTTGTGACACCAAGAGTAAGATAAGAATAACAAGCATCAGTAACTCAATTCCTCTGCATATTTAGAGGAATATTTAACTAACCCTGAGAGCTTTATTTGATGCAAATCCGCATTTCAAAGCTCTCGGCATGCCGGTTGATTCACTGCAGTAAGACCCCTCTCTCCTGCCAGCACCCGCACGCTCCCCACCACCCCGGGCTCCCACAGCCACCAAGGGAAGCTCCAGATGAAGCATCACTGATGGGTAACAGGAGTGACTTCAAATGCCAAAGCACAGATCAGGCATCACTGGGAGTTCATCTCCATGCAACCTGAAGAAGATTAACTTCTAAGTGCAAAAGCTGCTCTGCGTTTTCCAGTGAGCCTACAACTTCATGCCTCCTTGATAACATCTTCTGCCTATTAAACACATCTTAATTAATATATAAATATTAATAAATGAAGGTTTTAAAATGTATATTAATGAAAATATTAATAGAATATCTTAAGCCTCAGGAGAAGCAGAGGCTTTGCAGGAAACCAGAGAACTACCAATGGCCCCATGTGTGGTCCAGGATGACCTCTGGGGAGGGGGCTGTTTGATGCTCCAGGAGAAGGAAAAGCAGAGCTGAGTAAGGAGCTTCAGTAGATTGTGCCCTGGTAGATGTGTTTGCACACCCTCGTGGTTTGCCAGGTGGGAGAGACACGTGCAAAACCTTCCACTTCAATTACCCATGGGCAGGTAGGGTTGGAGGATGGCGCATTTGGCTACGTACATTTACAGACCTGAGCATGTTGGTCACTTCATTGCACCCCGTGCGGGTGATGGGACTATCATCTTCAACATACAGGTCACAATCAACCTTTTTGTATACTCTGATCTCCACTATCTTTCTGAAGCACAGAAGTAATGCTCTGATAGAGGCACAGTCACTCACAGACACAAAGTAAAAGGGTAGAGGCCCTGCCATCGTGCCCTGCTTGTGACTCTGCAGCTGAAGAGCTTCAGCATTCAGACTCCATCCACAGTTTATTCTATTAACTTCCCCAATTATTTTCAACCCAGTTGACACTGCTGGCCTCCACAGCTCCTTGTGGTAATGCATGTGGCAGCTTCTGTGTTGTGTGAAACCTGCTTTTGTTTGGTTTGAGCCTGCTGTCCTCCAAAGGACAGGCCAAGTTTTCTCACAAGAAACACAGCCTCAGCCCTAGAAAGGACTTGGATTATGACCATCATTTAAACAATCAGTAATATTCATATTCACAGGAGAATCACGGCAACATTTCAAGTTATCCAAGTACAGAAACCCAGTCAGGATCCTACTGAACTTTTCCTCACTGTTCAATGTTTAACCTACAGGTACTAGGTTGAGGGGTAAGAGCCGATCCAGTGTTCCTGCAGAAAGCTTCTTCTCACACGTCAAGTCTTTGTTTTATCAATATGGTAAGCTGAGACCACAGATTTAAGCTCAGAAGCACAAGCACCACATCTGCGTGACTTTGCTGACCTGACTGTTGCCTGGGTGTACTGGTTTATAGCCATTTGGTGTAAAACGCCACAGGTGGCCTGTTTTCAACCAGTAACATAATCACAGCCACATCAAAGTAATGGTTTGCAATGAATAAAACATAGGACAGGCCAGAAACAGTAATTCTCCAATAATGTAAATTTGTCACTTCCAGCACACAGAACATCTCCAGAGAGAAAATAACAATGTGGACATAAACCACTAGCAAGCTCACCAAGAACGATCCCAAGCATTTTAAAGAAGGCATCACCCTATTATTGCTGGGATTTCCACCGGAGGAAGAAGGAGCAGGGTCTTATGTGTCTCTCTGCCTGACTGCTTCTTGCTCCTTCAGTTTGTGGAGCCAGTGGTTTGACCCCAGTTTGCAAACACACACGAGGGAGGCTTCTGCCTGTCCTTACTTCTGACAGATACTCAATGGCCAACCTTCGAGGATAGAGCAGGGCTCATTTTGGGCAATGGACTGAGAAGGTGAGCAGTGGGCAGCCAAGGAGGCAGGAAAAGAGAGTTTGTAGGCAGGGAAACCTGTGGGACTTTTAATCCTCTATTATTACTTTTCGGGATGTGTGTGCATGTAGGGGAGGGAAGTGCAGAAGGGCCTTTTCCAGTGGATGCGATCCAAAGGTTGGAAAAAACAATGAAGACAATGAAATGCAAGAACAAAGGGGACATGCCTGTGGACAACACAGTCGACTGCAGTAACTCGGACAGCAGAGATGAGCTCTAGAAATGATCTGGAGAGAACTGAGAAGAGTTCAGACAGGGCAGCCTCACGTACAGTCAGAGAGAGATGAAGTGCGAATGACACAGACAATGTGACGTTTGCTGAGACCTGCTGAACAAGGAGATCTTTTGGGAGCAGTGTGACCATGAAAGGTCGCATCCCAAGAGGGACAAGGAGAAGCACCGGCGACTGCAAAAGGAAAGCTGACAAAGAGGCAGAACAAGAAGAAACAGAAGGCTGGGAATAACAAAGAGGAGGAGAACAGCTGGGTCCCCGGGACGAAAAACTAAACCAAGAGAGATCTGGGGCATAAAGGCAATGGGCAGAGAATACACCAGGTAGCAGGAACGCACAGAACACAGAGCCATCTGCAGACAGAAGTATAAAAGGGAGAGAATATGGATTTCAGACGGCATCAAGCCATTGAAGAGGCACATGATGGGAGTCACGCTATTATAAAGAACTGACAGGTGGAAAATCAGTCACCAGCTTGAAGTTTATGAACTTGACTGGAGCTGGAGTGGATGGAGCAAGAGGATGGCATGCAGAAGATGATGGTCAGAGACACGGAGTCAGATGAACTCTAGGTCTCTGGAGGAGGAGGGCAGGAGCACAGCTTGGCAGGCTGTGCTGCAAGGATGGTCATGGGTGGTTCAGTCACAGAGAAGAATTCAGAAGGGCTTTTCTTGATTGCACCACGTACTTTAGGGCATTGGTCTGCTAAGAACACAGCTGGCATGACAGAGCAAGATAGTGGCTAAGAAAGGAGATCAAAGGGAAGAAGTCATAGAAAGCAGCGAGTGGAGCTAAACAATAATTCAACTAGATGTAAGCATGGGATAGACAAATTAATGGACAAAAGAATGGGATGCAGTTGCCCATGACAGCAATACCCAGGACTTGGTGACCTAGAGAAATCCCTTTCAGCTCTATGATGCCAGTCAGGTAAAAGACTGCAAGTGCCTCAGAAAAACCCTCAGCATTACAGCTGAGAAAATCGTCCATTCCTCATGGTTTCTGTCAATTTTCCCACTGCTTGTGCTAATGGGGTTGTACGAAAGCTGCTAGTGACAAATCTGGAAGGATACAAATGCAGCACCCAAAATGGACCTTCCTGTTGCCTTGCAAGCAGGTTCCCTTCAGCCCAGATGGCAAATTAACACAAAGCACTCAAGATTGATTCTCATAATACTCATCACAATACTCAAGACGTTTTACAGGCATTGCTGCTGCTGGAGTGGAGGCAGACGTGGTCAGAGAACAAAAGCCAGTGTCCCAGCTGAGGCCCCACTAGCTCCCTCTGCTCAGCAATACAGCAATCTCCTGGTAAAACATCCCTTCTGATGATGTTCTTTGGAGTAAAACCAGATTATTTCTTTTTCTGTAAATTCAACAGGGTATGAAGAGCAACAGCAACACGAGCAATGCTCCCTATCGGAAAGGAAATCAAGGAATGCTGCTTATTTACCTATAGAATGGAGGAGGAAATGCTTGAATTACAAAGCCAAAACATCTGGACATGTTCCCACATTCATCTCCAGTCACACAAATGATGGACCTTACGGTCACTTAAAACTGGCACTTTTTTGCACACCTTGGATTTAAGCATGTTTTTATTAACACTAATTTTACAAAGGCAGATTTCTGCAACCATGAGGGGAGAATGCATCTGCTCCATGCCTGCCCTCTACAAAGAAACCAACAAGCTGCTTTACTTCTCTCTCAGCCAGAAAATGTCCATTTCCCCCCAGTATTGCATGCAGCTGTCCTGAATGGCCGTTCACAAAGAGTATAGGTAAGGGTCCATCACCTTGCTGCAGTCAGAGGAGCCATGGGAAGAGGACGTGCTCTTCAGCATCTCCAGCTGGAAAGCCCTGGTGCCCCAGATGCCGGCTTAAGGATAGATTGTGCCAAGGAACCTGCTGGACAGATTTCGTCCCCCCCCAGGAGGACTTTCCACAGACTCTTCCTTGGGAAGCAGCAGTGATTTGGCTGATAGCATTTTCCAGCAGAAGCAGTGATGGTTGCAGTGACACCCTGGAAGCACTTACAGGGGATAAAGCAAAGCCAGCTAGCCATGACCACCACCTAATCAGTGCTTGGCCACGTGTATATATATATATGTATCTGCACAGCTAGGTGAACATCTCCTCATTCGTATTTCCTGGGCACCAGCATTATACTGTTAAAGCTTAATACTCTCCTCCCAAGCAGAGGAGAAAAAAATAATCTACCAGGTAAAAATAAACAGCCTACTCGACTGACTGAAAGCCCACCTACACATATGGGAATTATATTAGATGGACTAGATTAGGGGTTAGCAATAGCTCTTCCATAATTAAAGTTGCAAGAGTGTTTCGGCTTAAAGCTGAATAAACAAAAGGTCACCAGCACCCAGACAAAAACCCAATGTGCCAGTTCCTATTTACACACAGCTTTTATATACTGAGTGCTTTTTATTTGTTGTAGATCATGAGGGTAGATGGAGAGGGAGTAGCGAAAGTGAAGGAAAATCTTTTTATGGAGAAGTGGGGGAAGAAACCGAAGGAGAAGACGTGGCTTTTTCTCCTGCAGAGTTGTGAATAAGCGCAGGTGTTCCATATATGCAGTTGTAGCTTTCAAAAAAAGAGCTTTAGAGAAATTAATTACATGTCAGAGCCTCTGACAGGTCTTTTAAGAATTATGATACTTTTGAATGAAAACATTATATACTTAAAAAGAAATACCGTGTAAATGTCTCCGAGATTTCTTACATTCAGTGGAGTAATAGTAGAAGAGAATTCAGCTCTACCCGTGGCACGAATGAATGCTGAACATGCTGTGCTCTCCCTAACAACGGCGTCTCCTGCTCTTGCAGGACTTCATTAACTCTCCTGCAGAAGCACAAAGCAGAGTTCAGGGGCATCTGCCAGGGATCAGCTGTAAACAGAAACAAGCTCTTCCGAAGAAACGCATTTCCTGCCCCTCCAGGCTGCATTGCTGAGCGCACAGCTCCTCTCTAAAGCAAGGCCACCCCATCATGAGCCTCCTCCTGAGCTCAAGTGGGCAGCGAGACCTCTGCAGAGGGAAACAGCCAAGTGGTTTTCTCTTGTCTTCTTTTCCTTTATCTATCCCTCCCCCCTGCCCTTGGGTTGTTTTTCCTTTTAGTCCTGACAAAACCTGGGCAGGACATAGGATAGAGATCTTCGCATGGAAAATGTGTGGTGGGGCAACGATCCCTCCACACCCCAGGAGCTGCTGCAGCTCTCTCCCTGACCTGAAGGATGCCATTTTCCTAATAGCTTCTGAAATTCCCAAATTTATTCCAGGGATTCCATTTGATCCTTGTTTTTTTTCAGTATAATTTGATAACTGGTGGGTGAAGTGACAAAATTTTCACTTGCCAGCAGATGGGGATGTATTTTACTACGAAGTCTAAAAGTATGGCTCTAAGTAAACCTGTTTTTCCAAGGATTTACATGTTTATTTAGGCCAAGGGTCTCTGAATTCTGCCCAGCACCATGACAAGAAAAAAGATATAAAGAGTACATGAAGTTTCCAGAACCAACAGGGTTGGAAAGGTGAAGTTTGTAAGGAAAAGTACACTACAAAACCATCCTCCTGCTCTGCCCATCATGAAGTCCTTCTCCAGTCCACAAAAGGGATGATGGACTTAAGGGTTCTGGTTCCAAAGTTATCTTCCCAGGAAAAACTCATGAGGAAATTGTATCTCCCAGCAGTTCCCTGAGGGGTTTATATCAATGATGGTGAGCACATGGGAGAAAAGGTAAGGAGAAATAGAAAACAAAGAAGGCTTTTGTGGGTCAATCCCAGCAGTGAGACATCTAACACCCTAAAGAAGGTAAGGTTTGATAGAGCCAGCATTAGCTGAGAATAGGTTCAGCAATCTAGGGCTCTTCATCAGGGCCTGTAGTGATAGGACAAGGGGTAATGGATTCAAACTGACACTTCTCATCCCTGGCAGTGTTCAAGGCCAGGTTGGAGGGGGCTTGGAGCAACCTGGTCTAATGGAAGGTATCGCTTCCCGTGGCAGGGGGTTGGAAAGGACCTTAAGATCATCTAGTTTCAAACCGTTCTGTGATTCAATGATAGATACAGATAAAAGGCTCAATTCAGGAATAAATGTGAGGGATCAAAAAATGAAATTGATACTAAAAGAGCTGGTAGAGAAAATGGAGAACACAAAAACCATGAAAAGAAGAAACAATTTTAAGAAGTAGTGTGTTCCCAGAAGGTGTAAAGGATGGATGGCTTGTTAATATTCATAGCAAGCCTCCACTTTTTCCTCAGCTGAAAGCAGATGCAACAATTATCACAGAGCCCAAGCCCTAACTCCAGCAGACCCCGAGATAGGATATGAAGAGCAGCCTATTTTAGAGCCGACTCTGAAATAAATGACAGTTTCCGACCTTACTCTGGGAGGACATAAGGTGCAAGTGTTTCAGACCTGTCACAAACAACTTGAAGGAAAAAGGAAGGAAGTGAACAAAATTATAGCCTTTCTGACAAAGCACAGGTAAAATACAGAAGGAGCTTTCTCTGTAAATGTATTCTCACACATCAAGAACAGCAGTATATCATAAAGGGAAAAAGGCAGCAATTAAAATCCTTGAGAAGCTGAAATACATGAGGGAATGTCTGAAATACGGTGTATTTCAGCATAATACTGTACTGTATTGTATTAGGGAAAGGAGAGCTAAACCCAAAACATGATAGAATATCAAAATACAGAGAAAGAGAGTGAGGAATCATTGCACTATGCGTGTGCAAGGGACAGGGCAGTAACTGGGGAGAGGGGGAACCTCACAAGGATATAGAAGTTCAAGTAGTAATGTGGAGAACAGAGAGACTGAGAAAAAGGGGGAGAAAAAGATAGTCCAAGTCCAAAATCAAAGGACACCTGCACTGGAAGAGCACAACTCAACACCACATCCTCAGACATGCCAGTGGAGAACCTGTTAGAAAGTTGGTGACTCAAGTAAGGAAGAAACAAATATCCCTTTTCACACTGTGGGACCAGAGAACTATTCCCCTGGGAATAACAAGAGTGAGGAAATGCAGGAGCCCAGGTAAACTTGTGAGGGTTTCAGTGAGTACACCCGATTTTAGGGTCAAGAAGCATGAAGAGGATTCCTGGGTACCAAGAGCAACGGAGGGCTATGAGGAAGAGTTGCTGGGTTTCTTTTTGGTCAGAAGGGAATGAAGCAATAATTAGCATCACCACTGTGTAGTTCTGAAAAGCACTGGCAAGCTGAGGGGTAGATTTTCATCTCTGATAATGAAAAAGAATACAAACTTTGGTTTAGCTGTGATGGCCTAAAGTAAAACATCTCTACAATTACTAAGAAGAATAGCCTCATCCAAAGAAAAATACTTTTACAACTGATGACAGACCTAGTATTAAACCACTGGTACAAGCCTATTAAAAAAATCAGTGATGAAAACTGTGACAGGTACAACTGCCACTTGATCCCCAGGACAGGCTTGTAATTTTATGAGCTAAATACATCCTTTCTGTCTTAGCAGACAGGCTGCTGGATGAGGACTCCTGGTCCCCCCTGAGCAAAGGTCACCTTAGAAGAAAATTAACAGCAGCAGCTATCTAGCCAGGGTTAGCTCCTGGTTTTTAGAGCTTGTTAGGATTTCTACTGTATTTAGAGAAGCAGGTTATCTTTGTCTGGGATGGGATGAGGGAAGGCGAGAGAGGATTTTAGGGATTTCCTAACCTTAGCTCTTGATACATCGAAACTGTAAAGAACGGAGAAAAGGAGGATATTTGTTGGAAGAGCAAGACCTGAATATATCTGAAAGAGGAAGAACCCTGATCTCACTTCTCCACAGCACACACACATATCTTAGGACTTGAAACACTCTATATAGCTCCCTGAGGGTCATAAATCAGCAGGCTTAATTATGTCCTAGCAAAGCTGACTCCAGTAGACAGGAACTCAAATACACCCAATACTTGGGAATAGCGCCCATCTGCCCTATGCTGCCTCTCAGCACCAGATACATACAGAGATTTTCAGGAGCATCTAAGATCAAACCAATAAATTGTAATGGAAGGCTGGCAAGGCCATAAAGAGTGAACAGCTCATTAACAAAGCTGACTAACAGATCCTAAGAACACAAACCACCACCATCAGCAATACACCAAAAAAGCAAAACAAGAGACAACCACAGTGGCCCAGGATTGAGGCCCTTCCAATCCCAGGGTTCAAAAACTGGCAGAGAGGTCCCAAACCATCACCCAATACTGGGAATTAGAGGTAAATTGACTGTTGTGCAAATCAGTAAAGCAAATTAACTTATTCTCTGAAACAAATACCAGGTGAGCCAAGGAGAAGCTAAAACAGGTTGTCAATCCTGCTTATAAGAGATACCAAGGAAAACACATAGTTCACTTGGGAGAGAAAACAGACACTTTCGGACAACTTTAAGAGAGACCTCTTCTCTCAACCATCAATTTTAGCTTGTATGAGAGGTAAAACCCTGCCTCAGCCAGAACCAGGAGAGAAAGTCCTTAAACAACCCCACAAGGGAGTGGGAAGCAGATACCACCACTTACCCACAGACTGATAAGCAAGCAGATCCACCTTGGTTCACAGCTGAGTTTTAAGGGCTCTGTAATGTTTCAATGGCTCTACTTAATTAGATTATGCATGGAGGTGATACTCCCTCCCACTGGAAGGGACCGAAGAGAGCTGTAGGAAGCACACAGGTGACAGATTGTACCTACTTTGTGTCCTATAGACTCACTTCACCAATAGATGTCCATGGCGAGCGTGGGCCGTCACACTGGCAGATGGCCAGGCGGTGTCCGAGTTGGGGGTGTGACTCCAGATCACTCAGGATTCGCTGTAGGCGGACAAACTGGTGATAGAATTAAGAGGGCACTTGACACACTACATGATAGCTACAAAAATAACGTGCAGGGTACCACAGCAGAGTCTCAGGCCAAAGTGAATGGGAAAAGAGCGAAAGAAGCGTTTTTCTCTAGAGATGAGTGGAGAAGTTACGTTTTTGCTTTGTCAAGAAGAGCTGCTGTTGCTGTTCTAGCATGAGGTGCTGCCTTGACGGGGTTAATATGAGCAATACCCACTGCTGTCACTGACCTGCCAACAATTACAGGTAGAAGAAGAAAAGACTGCTCAAAGGCAGCCCATAACGTTGCTTTCTGCCTTTCCACCTTAAGAACAACTGTATTCCAAACATGCAGTTTCCACTCAGTCTGCAGATATAAAGTTAAGATAAATCAGAAATGTTAAGGGGCTGCATTTATTTCTGAGAAAATCAGGCTGGAATGATTAAAACCCCCAACTCACATAAACCTGCAAAGGTTGAAAATTCAGTGCCACACTGGGGTATTAACCTTACAATACCACGAGGATCTCTCCAAAGCTAATTAGCTATCAGTCTAATCTAAAATAACAAAAGCCATAAAAGAACAGTTTGGGATGGGGAGATCTTGATGGGCAGAATTGCTTCATTTAAATGAACTTATCACCACAATTCTCTTTCTGCTGCAGTATTTACAGACAGGTCTACAAGACATATCTTACAAGCTTAGCACACTCTTCCTATGAACTTAATCAGGAAATATGAGAGCCCAAGGTCAAGTGCATTAATATTACAGAAGCTTACTAAGAAAGGGGATGTTTTACAGTCCCTTGCACACTGGATATTATCAAATAACTCAGCTGAAGAAGGGTGTGTAAAATCTTGTTTAAAGATATGGATTAATACGGAGCCAGAAGCGCACGAGGAAATGGGATTTCACAGAGGGATGTTGAAGAAAAGACTCTGTCCTAAACTTTATGATCACCTTTTTTTGACTTCTTAAGGTTCCCCATCAGAAACACTCTCTTCTCCTCCCTGTTAACCACCAGCTTTAAAAATAGAAGAAAAGAGGATTTTTTTTTACTGTACAAACTTGTAATATATTAAAGTTTGGACTAAGGAGAGCAATTACGCTGCCTGGTGCTGGAGGAGGATATGAACGCTCATCAGGATATTTGCAGTAACCCTAGTGGGGTAAACATTTCTCTTTTCTAATATCCCCAAATTAGAAATTTTATAGGAAAAAAGGAATCTCAGCAAAGCTCATTTGCCTCTTATTAGCAATTGGCCAACGTGGACTCAGGTTAAAAAGTGTTAATTTCTCAAGTACACATCATTTTCATGAAAGCACAGATCTAAAGGCCAAACAACTGAGCGCCTGGCTCAGGCACAAGAAGGAATTAAGCTGGAGCAGAGGGAGGAAGGGCTCATTCCTCCCGTGTTTTAAACAAAGCACTGTCTCAAGGAGTGTTGCATGGACTATCCCTGGTCACG
>JANHGB010041909.1:0-21268 GCA_026283785.1 Coracopsis vasa
TTTTCTCGTGTATTATTCATGGGTCTCTTTTTAGACATTAAAGACTTCTCACTGTAGATGATAGTTTCACAGTTCTTTACTGTAGATTTTGGGATCCTCTGCTCACTTGTTATAAGGAACCATAGGGCTCCAGGGAACAGGGTTACTGACAGCGTTTGCATCCAGCGTTGATAGATGTAGGAATGTAGTCTTCGTTGTTTGTAAGTAGAAGCATAGAAATAGGAAAACAGATTCCCAGTGTGGTTTATTGTCATGCTAATGACATGCCTACAGAAATTAACAAAGTTTTTTCTGAAAAGCAATTTTTCTTTGCTGAAATTAGGCCTTGGCTGAGCATCACAGTTGGTGTAAGCTTTCTTTTTTATTTCAGCATCATGAAGCACTCTGCTTTTTTTTAATTGCATTGATTAAAGTGGAATGCATTTTACTTATCAGGGCAGACTATTTGTCTTCTTAAAACAATGCAGCTACACAACCACTTGCAAGTATTAGAAAGGTGGATATATTGTGATGCTATTTTTTTTTCTGTATTCAGTTTTTTAAACTAAATTTTGAGAGAAAAATGTATTTCTAAAGGCATTCAGCAGCCGTTAAATGAATGTTATTTAGTTTATGAAGACAAGCAGCTGAGTCTTAAGAAATACCAGATTTATGGTTGCTTATACCATGTTCTGTCCCCTGTTGTCTTGAAATGAGGCATGCTTGATACAGAAAAAAACGCTACATGATGTTAATAAACAGCGATTTCATCAAAAAGTATGCAAAGGAGGAAGGGAATTGATATTATGCAGTAATTTCCTTGGTATTTCTGAGCACTGGGGCTCCTAAGAACCTAAGGTCTGAGAAACTTGTAAGTATTTCTATACAGATATTTCCGATTGGCTTTTTAAGGGAAGAAAAAAAATCTGTTGTATATGGCTGTGACAAATTGCTTTATAGGCATTTCAAAGGTTTGAGTCTTGAATTTATATTCTATATATATTACAGCTCAAATGACAAGCTTTAATGTATTACCAAGTATCATTAGAAGATGATGTCATCTTTCATCACCTTTTGTTGGGAAGCTGGAAGCTTAATGATTTGTTAAGCATGCTTGTTCAGACTTTGCATGGAGTAACTTGAAGTCTCATGCTCTCCTTCCTTCTGTAACCACTGCGTCAGGCTTGCAAATCATCTGTTTAGCCTGACTGGCAGCTGTGATTGCCTTGATGTGAAGAATGTGCATATATCCTGTGCAGCTGGCCATCTCTTGGCTGGCTGACCAGCACATCTGCAGCTCATGACCAGATTTTGTCCAATAGGCAGTCCAAAGAAGGTATGAGTTTATATGGGATGATAGCGTAAGACTGAAATGCTCTTCAGGAGATGATGGACATGGGTGTAATAAGGTAAAAAAATTGCCCATGGGAGTCTTGGAGGATTGTAGTCATAGGGAACACAGGGAGCAAAAGAGAAATTAGGAGTATTGCAGTTAAAGGCAGAGGGTTGGAGGAGAGCTGGGCATTACAGGAGAGGGTTACAATTGCAAAACTGGGTGATAGCTACCAATTTTCCTTCACCTGAACCCATTGCCATCTGTAAACATTGGGCAGTCTTAGTACTTAGCTAAGTGATTGGGCTTTTTCACAGAATGTGACTTTGTAGTGGCATGAGGTAAATGTGGTCGAACTACCAGTTACTTAACTTCATATGCCAAGGAGGCCGCATGTTTAAAATGTCATCTCTACATTGGGATATTCAAGTGTCCGGATGAGCCATTTTTTTATGAATTAAATTACTAAGCTGACACCAAATTCCTGTGCAGAGTAAATTGTGAGAATCTAAGTCCAGTTGTGAGCCCGAGCCATCATTTTTTATTTTTATTCTTTTGGCCATAATTCTGTTACAGTTCACTGCATTACGGATCATAATATTTCCTTACATGGGTGTTGCGATGATAGGTATGTGGTAACAAACACCACAAGAAAAATATCACCCTGTAGTTTTATATGTATTAACCTCTACCTTAATGAAAAAAACTCACAAAGGCACAGCTAGCACCATATTGCAAGGTTTATAAGTATATGCTTAAATAATACAAAGGGACATTAACCTTCGTTCCTCCAGTGCTCTTGCCTCTGAGCTCCAAAGGTCTGCAGTCTGTCAGCTGAGAGCTTCTGTCTGAGGCTTCTTTCTTTTCCCTGACTTTTGACTCTGATTTCCTGACAGTGCATGAATGATGGCTAGTTTTCAAGAAAAAGTGTTTTTAAACAGGCAAAGTATATTATGCATAGGTTGCATGAATTGAAATATGATAAATAGATAAGTGGTATAAACATGATGTTGCAAAAATAACTTACTTTTCCCCATCATAGACTTACTTGCACTTTCTTACAAACTTTGAGTACTAGAAAGTTTTGTTGGTTTAGAAGTCAGCCATCAGTCTCATGATTTTTAGTAGTTCGTGATGTTTCCGAGTCCAGTATACAAAGCTTGGCTGCTTTCCATCTAATTAAAATGCAGAGTTATTGAAAGGATACTAGCATGTCTGCTGAGATTTATGATAAATCTTAGCAAGCATTTCAGCAAGGGCTTCATTTTTGGAAAATCCCATCTCATCGTACAAAATAGGGCCGAATTATGAAAAAGTATTTATAAGGTAAAAAGCTCTGTTGTTATTACAGTCCTTCAGGGCTGGCCCTAGGACTTTCTTGCGTCTTAATGAGTTTTTGGTGAGAAAATGTTGACCTTTGATTTCCTAATATTTGGTATGGAAGTTGCTACTTCTAGTTTTAATCTGTACTTTATGCAAAAAAAAAAAAATAAAATTAGTTATCATGAGGCATTTATGCCATACAAATATTCCTGCAGAAAATGCATGTAATCCTAGTGAAGGATATTCAAGGGTGTTAGTTTTGGAAAGGAAGTCTCTGTAGCTAATTTCTGAGTAAGATTTGTGGAATAACATTTTAAACTCAAATGTTACAGAAGTAAAGGAAGAATATCTGCTTGCTTGTCAAAAGGAAGTTGTATTTTTCCCCTGCACGTTTAATCTTTTTTAAAAAATTTAATAATAAATCATTCAATCAGCATGGCAGCTCTGAGTAATTTAAGGGGCAAAACCACAATGCTGCTTTTTAAAGGAATTATTTATTACAGTTTAACATGAACAAAAGTACTCCAAGTACTGTGATCTGTTCTTTTAATAGGACTCTGCCTGTTCTAGTGTCACGTTTATACCTTCTTCCATATGCTAGGCAATTCTGTCGCATTTTAAGGAGGACATTATTTACTAGAAGGTAATAGTACAACTTAAGTTATAATGTAGTTCACAAGCAGCAGATAACTTTAAAGTAATTTTTATTCTTTTGTATTTCCTGAGTTTTATGTGTAATGAGTGAAGTTCTTAGTAATTGCAACAACTATTGCTTTTTAAATAATTGGTGCTCTTTAAGCCATTGTATCTATTCCCAGCCGACTATCACAGCAGTGGCCACACTGTTATTAATGGCTGGAAGATCCACAACACAGCAAAGAACAAATGGTTTGTATGCATGGCAAAATCCCCTGAAGAGAAGCAAGAATGGCTGGAAGCTATTTTGAAAGAGCGAGAGAGAAGAAAAGGTAGGTTAATAAACTTCCTTGTGTTGCTTCGCCAGAAAGCCATGCTGTATTTTTATGTTGAGATATAAAGCAAAACCAGCTGCCACACAAACTTGTGGTGTCAAGTTCAGCTGAAGGTTTATGGATACCAGCTTGGAAAAAATAAATCAAACTTTGAACTGGGAAGGGCATAATGGCTTTAATCATGTATGCTGGTAGTGAACATTGTTTTGTAAATGGGAAGATGATTTAAGCTATGATTTTATAGTTTATCCTGAAGCAGTATAAATAATCATAATTTCATTGAGGCCTGTGTACTGTTGTGGTTTTTGGTATATGACTGTCTATCCTAAATACCTTATGGGATTTGTATGCATTGATTGCCTTTTGTGACTGGCCATTTGAATCGCTGAAATGAGAAGGTTTTCTGTGTTGGATCTCCATGCAGATGATCCAGCATGAAGTAGTACAAAATATACTCACAATCCCGTCTTTGAGGTATTCTTCCTTACAAAAGAAAGTAAGAAACTACAGTTGGAAAACCACTGTAATTTTGAATAACTGAATTAAGGTGGAAGAATACATGGATAAAATACAATATTGATCTCAAACATGACCATGAATAACATCATGTATTCAAGGTGAACCCAGCACAAAGTAGAACCAGGGAAAGATGATGCATCATCATCTTCTGGAGCTAATTTCATTTGCAAGCTTAAGCATCCTAATCACTAACAATGTTTGTAGCCTTGGTATTGAAGGAAAATATGACCTTGTAGTTAGATCTGGGTTTCTTTTCCTGGTCTGCATAGATTTTTTTTGTAGCCTATTGTGGTAGCCATTGCTTTGTGCCTCTGTTCTAAATGGAGACTAACAATGCTTTCTTTGGTGTTTTAAATTTGAATACTGAATGTTTGTAGAACATTTGCCATAGGACCAGAGTTTCAGCTAGGGTGTCTGAGCACTGGCTAGTTAATAGTGCCACCAGGAATTCATAGAAAAGCTAAAAACGTGCCTTAGATGTCAAAAAACACCCATAATTTTTAAAATAACAATGAAAAAGCAGTGTGGTAGCGATAGTGTCAAATACAACGAAGAAGAGGTTGTCTGCTTCTGTATAGGCCCCTGTCTTACTTGACAGAACGGCTTTTAACAAATCCCACTTCGCTGCTCAGTTTCTTGGCTCCCTTACACTCTTGATGCCTTTATGTAAGAAATAGAAAGAGTGAGTAGGATTATTTTATGTTGACGTATTCTTTCTATTTCACTCTATACTATCAAGCAGGTGGTAATAGAGGTAGGTTTGAGGTAAACCTTGCGAAGTGCGAGGTAGCCATCCCAAAGTCAAGCCATGTCTTCAGATTTTAGCATTTTATGATTTGGGGAAATTTTCAACTCCTGGTGGTCTCAGTGGGTTTGCCACCAAGGAGACAACCATGGAAGAAAGAGGAGAGGATTTGGTACACACTTAGACTCAGCTTGCAACACTGAATCTTAAAAAATATTTCTTGAATGTCTCTGTTACTCTATCAACTTAGAAATATATCCACTTCCTCCAACACAGTGATTCGTGTTTTTTCAAAATATCAGAAAAAACACCTCTTGCAAAGCAGGATATATCAACTTAATTGCAGTCAAGTTGCCAAATGACTTGGGAACCAAACAGCTGTCGTTTTAGAATTCAAATTCTGTATCTAAATGCAGCTGTAACACTTTCTCATTCACTGTGAACATAAAGATGCTTTAATTGTATGTTTACTTAGTAAGACATGAAGCCTGTTCATGTGTGTGTATATAGGCAATTACACTGAAGCCCAAGTGACTGCACATGTGAAAACAGTGTTTCATCTCCTTTGCAAGACTGATACAAACTAAATCAAATCTATATTGTCAGAATTAAACAAGTGGCAGACTATTTCTCAGATTAAATATCTACAGTGTCAGTTTTAAAAAATGTCAAAATCTGAACAGAAACTGAGAACATGTACATAAGTTGTTCTAGAAATGTATAGTTTTGTCCAGAACTAAAAATTGTTTATTGAGAAGGCCCGTGGGATATTGAGATCTGTGGTGCTTCTTGGAAGCACAAACTTCTGTGAGTGGCTGCTGGGATGCACAATTCAACAAAAACTGGTTTTGGTCATCTGTTACTCAGAAAACATAATGGTTTCCTCTAGAAGCAGGGGAAAAAACCCAACCCAATAAGAAATACTGAAATAAAACCTTTAATAGTCTTCATGTTGTTGAAAATAATCTGAAGGAAATAGAAATGAAGTTGTGTATATGCTTTTGTGGAAAAAGGGTGAATTAATCTTATATGAAAGTAATAAATATATAACAGATAATTAGCTACTATTAACTGGAAATTTGAAAAAGTTTTGTGTAAGTGAAAACATTTTTACTACCGTATGGTATGGCCCTTTTTTTTCTTTAAATTTGTGGAGACATGACTATTCCCTTGCAAATATTAACATACTGAAGTCTGAAAATCACAGCATTAGTATTTATTACTACAGTATCAATGGTTATGTCAATATAATAACATTTTAGCTTTGCTATGAGGAACTAAAAGATACAATATGATTTTGCTTTATGAAGATCAGATGTTCATGGTTAAACTTGATTGTGAGAAAAATAATAAAAAGCAGTTCCTTTGCCTTTTTTTGTATGTAAAATATTGGCATTGCTTCTCCATTTTAGGGAAAGTACTGAAATATAATGGCAATATCACTTCATAAAACTTTAATGCATTTTTGGCAGGTTTAAAATTGGGTATGGAACAGGACACTTGGGTGATGATCTCTGAGCAAGGAGAACGACTGTACAAAATGATGTGCAAACAAGGGAATCTCATCAAAGACAGGAAGAGGAAATTAACCACTTTTCCCAAATGCTTTCTTGGAAGGTATTATATGCATTTTATAGCATGATTTTTTACCAGCTAAGCCCACATTTTACATCTTCTTTGGGATTCTGTGGAAACCACACTTTATTTGTAGTGTCTGTTAGGCCTATTTGCCTCCCAGAATTTAGCCAAAATGTAAATTGGTCTGAAATTTATGGATGTGCACTCGTGTTCCAAAATAGCTTTATTAAAGGGACAAGGCTGTAAAGGCTTGTTGAAAATACGAGAATGCATCAAATAAAATAGTTTATTTAAAGAAATAATTCCCAACTTGTTTAATGATTTTTTTTTTTGTCTGAAATACTTAGAATATCAAATTTTATTTATTCCACTTAAAAAAAATCTTGCTCTCAAAACTGTTTCTGTCCTCCTCTTGCCTAACTAAAATTTACATGTTTAAAAATGTACCGCTATTATCAGGATGATCTTTCTAGTGACATATTATACCTATGGCTTAAGAAGACTGAATGCAAGAGAAAGAGAAAGCAATAGGTACCCTAAAAATGTGCATGTGACAACAAAATTAGTTGGGGAGGTGGAGGGGTTATCGGTTGGTTTATCTGACTGTAAGATAGTTAAGCCTGGAAAGTATTTCTATAAAGTACAGTGACTGATTTACACAAACACATTCTAGTGAAGAAACTCACCACTGGCTTCAAAAGTGGAAATGAAACTTGGGCAGTTTTCATGTGCCATCAGAAGTCATATAGCTGATGAGAATTGAAACCAGGATTAAGATTAATGATTGAGTTAGGGTTGAATCATGTTCCCTCACTCAAGTTGTTGGAAGCAGGTAAAGAGAAGTCATGTATGAAGCATTTAAAACTACCATCAAATGGCTTCTTTTCTGTGCTATATTTGAAGTAGACCCTTAGGAAGTATGCTTGTGCTGGTCCTCGGGTCACCAGTTAAAACCTGTGACTGTGCATGTTGCACTACCTCACTACGCTGTTCTTTAGATTTGGAACACACACGTAAATAACTTATGTGCTATAAATTCGATACAAGCCAGGCATTTCCTGCAATGCAGTGTATACTTTGTGTATGTGCTCAGGATATGTCTTACACACCTTGGAAATAATAGTTCTGTTGTACTGTGATAATGTTCTGACTTCATGACATCTGTCCTGGGCAAGAGCAGTAGCTATGCCTGAGACTGGCTTATATTTGACCATCTGGTCAAATGTGGCTATGATAGTTTAGGAAATCCCAGAAAACATGAAAGTCTTTACCACGTGCAAGGTAAACCATGCAGGTAAAACTTCTGAATAGAAAAGACATCTCAAGGGAAACCATATGTATTTATGTCAAAATAATAATAAAAAGTTGAATTGAGAAGGTTTGTAAAGGTGGTATGACATTCTGAAGATTATTAGGCTTAAGAATCATTTCCTAATATAGTAAGAAACACTAGTAATTGAGTGGGAAATGTAGTAGGTCTGGTAGTATGACTTTTAAAATTTGGGGTTTTTTTTGTATCTGTTTCATTTCAGTGAATTTGTGTCCTGGTTGTTGGAAATCGGAGAGATACACAAATCTGAAGAAGGTGTTAATCTTGGCCAAGCTTTGTTAGAGAATGGCATTATCCATCATGGTAAATAAAATTAGTTTTAACTTACTTGCTTTCAATGTAACTGTAATTACAATGGACTTAATTTTGTTTGACAAAAAGATGGCCTTGTTAAGGCAAGACAGGTTGTTGAATCTGCATTATATTCTTGCAGGGAGCTCATGGGACCATTGTCCATGCCTAGCAGATTTACTGTGAGAAGCTCCATTAATTTAGTCAGATTACGTTTATGGTGTTGGGAGCGCAACATCACAAACAGGAACTTAGAGAAACGTTGCTGTTCTCTTGTAAGCAAAAATAAGTTCTAGGGGAACAGAGAACTGCTTGTAAGGATTTAAACCTTTTATTAAGGCCAGGGGTTTTGGGGATACATGTTGAAATAAGAATTGTAGAAGAGAGTGAGTCACAGTTGGCTATTGATAAATATGCCTGCTTATGCGTTAGGTATTACAAGTGGAGCTGGTGGAATCCAACCTGGACCCAACAGTTTAGTCTTTTGAGTGTTAAGGCCTTATTTTCACTACATTGTACAGTTACTAGAATTTATATTTTTATGCTGAAATGCATTTTAGTTCTTCTGTACTTCAGCCAGCAATTAATTTTTAAGTTCTTTGCCACGATATTTTCAGTGACCTTGACTGAAAAGAAAGCAGGAGTAACAGAGTGCCACTTAGGTGTATGCATTTTAAACATTCGCAGGGTAGGAGGAAAAACATTAAGGTAGTCATGTAGTCTTTAATTCTTTAATGCCAGTCTACATGATTTTCCTCCACCGTCATTCAAATGTCAGATGCTATTATGTTTACTATACACAGAGAATAGTTTTCAATTGAATGATTCTGTTGCCAAAGATTCTTCTCCTGATCTTATAATTTATATCCCAAATACACCCATAGACTTTCACAATAGAGAGTTAAATGAATATTGTGTAATTTCATGAGATAAAAGGGTAATTATATTAGAGCATAGAAATGTGAGCCAGGCGTGCCACTCTGAATAGTGGATCCAGCTGTGGTTCAGTGAAAACAGAATTCCTAAAATAAAGTTGAATGCACCATCTGTTTTCACAGAGGGAGCAAGGGAGAAAGAAAGTTTGGCTGTTATTTACATTGCAAATGTTACAGAGGGCTTTGTTAAACTTCGCATATTCACTCTGCTGGTCATTATTTTCACTGTGTTGGGCTTCATTCTAGCAAAGGCAGAACCGTGTGGTATGGGCATTGTTTTAGCTCCTGGTGTGTGAACTCTTGCAAGTACAAAATTTGTTTTTTTTATTTTCATTTTTGTTTTGTATTTCTCTTCTCTTCCAGTTTTGCAAATGGGAAAAATCCGTTTATATGCTGCTATTTTAAATCCACCTGATGGCATTCTCTAATATCTGAAATGATTTATATCAGCAAGCGGGCTGAGATACTTTGTCTAATCACTTGCCATTGATTATTAGATGGAAGCTTCCTCTCAAGGCAGTGAGGAGCTTAGTAGTTGCAAAGATAATCTGAGTGTCAGATAGTTTTAAAATGAACAGGTATTTATGTAGCTATGCAGGTTCTTGAACTGGTGTACTGATCTGAGTCAAAACTACCCTGGCCCAAAAAAGTTAGAAAAAAACCCAGTTTACACCTGGATTAGTTCCATTTTCTTAGTCTGTGACATATACATATCTATCCCAACACAAAATATGGGTACACTGTTGGGAATGACATGCAGAACAACCTGGGGTTCCTTATTTTAATGGTAATGCAGCCTTTCATCAGCTTTAAGTGTTTGAAACTCAGGGTGTGTCAGCTCTATGGACCTGTTCCCTTAGTTTCTGGTGCACCTAGTTTTTCAGGTTGTTCCCTGTCTCTTTGTCTTTCTGAATTCTTTGCCCTGTGATTTGAAATTGGTTTGTTCTGAACTACTTTAACATTTTGAGAAATATCGTCACCAGTGACATAAAGGAACTTAAGGAAAATGATCTAATTGGGCTTCCTGACCTCCCTGTCTGAAATCAACCTGTTGCTGTGTAATTGGCTATTATTAGATGAAATGATGCTGGCCCACTTCTTTCTTCTTTATTTCTTCAGAAAGTCATCTAACAATAAAGAATTATTTTAACTTTTTTTTTTTTTTTTAAATTTAGTTACAGATAAGCACCAGTTCAAACCCGAGCACATGCTGTACAGATTCCGATATGATGATGGAACATACTACCCCAGAAATGAGATGCAGGATGTGATTTCTAAGGTACAGGTTAGAATACTTGCTGTTATTAGAAAGAACACATTAGAAATGGAGATTCTGCTTGAAAAATAATATAAAATGTTATGCTAGCATAAAAAACATCCCTTCACACTTGCCTGTCTCTATTTTTATGTGAATCCAATTCAATTTACTGTTTGTAAGGGAAGATTTTGCCTTGCTGTTATGCATTTTAAATGCAAAATTAAAGCTTGTTGGGTTTGTTGGTTGTAATGTTTTCATATGCCATGTTTATGGGTGGAGCTGGCGTTTCAGTCTATTGTATTTTTCAGTCCATTTTAATAGATAGGAAGCTACATGTGGAAAATTGGTTTTGATTTTTCTCTTAAATCTGTGTGTCATTTGTTAGTGCCTTAACGAGTTGGTAAATCTGCAGTCATATAGATGTTCAAACACAGATAGTGCTGTCCATCCACACTACTGGGCATAAGCATAAACTCCTAAAATGATTAGAGAAAGCTGCCTTTAAACTCATTAATATTCAAGCTTTCATGATTTTGAGGTGATAGAAAATGTCAGCTTTTGGGTATTACATTATAGTGTTATTTACTTTTCTGCTGGTATTTCTTAATGCAAGGTATATCTAAAAGAATCTTCAATACTGAGCTACAAGACGTAGGAAAGTAGGAAGGAATCTGATTTGACGTAACTTTTAATTGTTATACATGGTTATTCTTGCATGTTATAAATTGGTTTTTGATAGTCTGCTAAGTAATACTAAGTCAATTTCTTTTTTTAAAAAACAGTTTTCTGATAGTAGTTTCTTAAACTCCTACAAATATTTGATGTTTTTAATTGAAAAAAAATTCAAATCTTTGGACCTTTTTGCATTTTTTAAGTTTATTGGTTATTTTTAATTTAAATTTGTAAGTAAATTATTGATGCATATACTCAAATGCAGTGGTTTTTACCTTAATTAGTCACTTTGTGTGTAGAATAGCAACCAGTGATTGCAAAAATGTTAATGCATGGAAACATTGCTATGTCTTTCAGGATTTGTGTACGTTTCTTTCAAATTACTATACCTTCAGAATTTTTTAATGCTACCTTAAAGCTAAGCATTTTTGCATGTATCTCAGTAAAGCTTAGATTAGATTGGAAATGTATTCTTCTTCATAATTGATTCATCAGTATTTTTGTCTGGAAATACTACTTGTTGGCACATGAAAATATATAGAGATTTGAACAGAGTTTTTTACTATATAAATATAGGCTTCCTTACTGCATCCATTCCTTTTATGTTCTCTGTTGTGTGAACAGGTGGCTAGCTAACCTCATCTTTCTCTTTAACAGGGTGTACGACTGTACTGTCGCCTTCACAGTCTGTTTACCCCAGTAATTAGGTGAGTCAAATTGGGAAATCCTTAAAGAGTCAAATGGAAGAAGTGTGTAATCTGAAGATACTGTGTTTGAATGCAGGAACCTAACCCATCTTTTGAAGATTGGTCTCTTGGGAATAATCAAACAAGACTGAAGGGCTGTAAAGACAAAAAGCATAACTGAATCATTAAATGACTACAGACTTCATTCAGTATGACCTTTTTTTAGAGTTTTAGAACCTTCTAGGTCTCGATGGTTATGCTTATATACTTACTGTATATTTACTAACACTCCATTACCTCATTTGGAGAGTCCCACATGCCTTTATACTCCAGTGACATTATCGGCCAAGTAAGATAAATCAGCCTCCTCCTTTCTTTCTATACTAAAAGGTTTGACTTGCTCTTTTACTCCAGAGGCAGCTTCTGAACCATTACAAAATTCTCAGTTCATGCTTGCACTAACTTGTTTATAAAATACAAGTATTTTAGGCTCTTTTGAGTTTTTGTTTGATTTTTTTTTTTTTTTTCATTTTGAACAGGGATAAAGATTATCACTTGAGAACCTACAAATCTGTGGTCATGGCTAACAAACTCATAGACTGGTTGATTGCACAGGCAAGTATACACCTTTGGATTTATTTATGTTTTTCATTTAAATTCTAAGTTGAAAGGTAACGATGTATTACGCAGAATAGCATGCAGGCACTTTGTGTCAGATTTATTAGAATGGCACATGTAAATGTAATCTTCTTAAACTAGTAAAGTAACTGAAATCAGCTGTAAGCAGACATGCTGTTTATTCCTTTTGTGCTTATCTTTCTTACGTGCAATTTAAATGTTTTAATGAGACTTAGTTTTGTAACTGTTCATGGCTTAAAATGAAATGAATAGCCTCTGAAAACTCAAAATTACTAAGTAGATGGACGAAAGTCAGTACCAATTTGCAGTCATTAGTTCTATTTTAAGCAAACTAGGAACAAGAACAGGGTATCCTGTTCACTCAGTCAACATGCACCGGTTTTATAAGATAAAAGTTAAAAGCTTTGACACTTTTACATTCTATTATATTAAATTTTTATGGGGAATGCAGTGTTACCAAAATGTTTACATCTTTATTTGTAACTGTAAAGATATATACCATGTAAAGGTCCCTTCCAACCCAAACTATTCTATGGTTTTATGATAAGCATGTATATACTGTTTAATATGTGTGCTGTAAATGCGTATATGAAGGTGTGGGGGGTAAATACCATCTA
This sequence comes from Coracopsis vasa, assembly GCA_026283785.1. Classification (NCBI taxonomy): domain Eukaryota; kingdom Metazoa; phylum Chordata; class Aves; order Psittaciformes; family Psittacidae; genus Coracopsis; species Coracopsis vasa. The sequence continues at coordinate 12,877 of JANHGB010041909.1, forward strand.
CAACCATTGCCAGTTCCGTGAGTTTATGCTGTTGTGTGTTTTGCTGCTATATTAAAGTAAATTAAATATGCTATGGTTTAACAGGGGGATTGCCGGACGAGGGAGGAAGCTATGATATTCGGTGTAGCTCTTTGTGATAATGGGTTTATGCACCATGGTAAGTAAATCCATTCTGTGCAAGCTATGCTTACCTTTTATTTAATGCTATCTACATAGTTGAAAGGAAATGCAAGGGCTGGTAAAGATATTACAGAAGGGATAGGAAGTTCTTTCACTGTATTGCTGAAGAGATCTATGCTACAATCTTCAAAGAAAAAAAGAAAGCTATTCTATACTCTGAAAATCATTTTCAGTCAATTTTGTAGCATGTACTGAGGAATTCATCCTCTGAAGAATATGGGGGGGTGTGTGTGTCAGTTTTATTAGCCACTCTGAAAGAAGTTTCTTAAGCAGGTAATACATGTTTGCACAGATGAGATGATAAAAGAATTAGGAAACACAGGAAAGAAATGAAATGTTTTTTGGGGAATGAATGGAGGAGCATGAGCTTAAAAAAAGTTGAAGTGGTGACAATAGGAGAAAGTGGAGTGTAGAAAAATGAGAAAAATCATAAGGGCAGCAGTGAACAAAGAAGGGAGAGGAGAGCAGAGATATGTGCAGAACAAAAAATGAGGTGAACAAGGTCAAATTTAATACCATCAGAGAGAAGATTTCAGTGAAAGGATTGAAGCAGTAGGTCATTTACTGAAATGAAAAGAGGAAGAAATTTTCTTATCAGCTTGTTTAGAGAAGGAGGTAGAATTAACTTCCTTTCTGACACTGTTCATTCTTTTTCCTTGCACTTTTAAACATACAAACTTCATCCGCCTGCTGTTCTAGTTGCTTCCACATCCCTACCAAACCCATTTCTAATACTGAACCTGGCATCCTTCACCACCTGGAGAGTGCTAGAACCTGGTGCTGAGCATCTCCAGGAGCTGCCCATCAGAACTTTTCAAACCCATGTTTTTAAATCCTTTTTAGGAAGAAACCTTGTGCTTGGCATTTTCACTAAAACCATTTCAAGCTAATATGTCTTCCTCAGCTTGGTGAAATCCAGATATTGGGGTTGAAAATGAGCTTAATGATATCTGTCTGTAATGGATCCAAATAAAAATCCTTGTTTATGTTAAAAATTAATATTTCCCTGGATTCACATACTGAAAGTTTGCTGGAATTTAATAGGTGTATGCATGTTCAGTATTTTGTGGTTTATGAAAGGCATTAATACGTGTGGTCTTGCATCATACAGTATTAGAGAAAAGCGAATTTAAAGATGAACCACTGCTGTTTCGTTTTTATGCGGATGAAGAAATGGAAGGGTCAAATATGAAGCACAGACTCATGAAACACGATCTGAAAGTAGTGGAAAATGTCATAGCCAAGTCATTACTGGTGAGTGAAACCCAAGGATTTTATGCTTTATGAGTGAAGAAATTGGTTGTATTGACAATAAATTAGCACTGTGTGTATTTATTTAATGGGGATATCCTTTAGCTGTTCTTCATGCCTTTCTGAACAATATTTTGAACAATTTTATTTTTCAGATTAAATCTAATGAAGGCACCTATGGTTTTGGTTTAGAAGATAAAAATAAGGTGCCAATTATTAAAGTGGTGGAGAAAGGATCAAATGCTGAGGTATCAAGTATTATAAATTATCATCCCTATTTTATTCACTTGATCACAGGTGTATGTTTTGTACATCAGTGGGGGAAATCTATGGTAGTAGAAGGTAACAATGATAACTTTCCAAGAAAACTGTGGTTATGAATCTTTTCTTTCCCTTTTTTTAATTTGGTTTTGTTTAAAATGCTGCTCTGACCATTAACAACACTTGCTTTCTGCTCAAGTCAATTGTCGAGTGGTGATATGAAAGTGGTCATTTTATTTTTATACATTTTATAATATTCCAGTGATGACATTGATCATGAATGGAATAAACATTTTTGGTAGAGTATAAACTGAGTATAGAGCTAGTCTGTGAGTTGCACTAGATACATTTCATAGTAAAGGATGTATCAAGCTTTGGATAAAGTCTAGAATTTGAGAATCTGAATGAAACAGTTACAGCATTTCTGTTTGTTAGTGTTGCTTTAGATGCTCTTTGAGTAATTTCATATTCTCTTGAACTGCATGGGAGTCTTTGTACATGTAAAGATAAAGAATGAGTCTCTTCCATGAGATAAAAAATTTGGGCCCAGATTTCAAGCCTTTCTAAAATCTTATGGTTGCATAGAAATTTAAGGTAAAAAGAGATATAGCTAATCGACAATATAATACAGTCACAGTGCTGTATAGGATGATTTCTAGCAGTCAGATTCTGCCATGATCTCAGACGGTGCTATGGTTTAGTCCATGCCCTGAGCTGCAGTGTGTACTCCTGCCATCCAATTAGTTACAGTTCCCTTTTTGTTAGACCGGAGTTTAAAACCTGTAAGCAGTTTGCCTTGTGATACCATTGGCTCAAAGACCATGAAATATTTAAGGATTGTTTTTTTTTTTTCTTTGGAACTTAATATATATTCACTTACTGGAATATTAATCAGGTCTTTATGAAAAGAAGCTTTAGGTCCTTTGGAGAATGATGGATGGACAAATTAGGTAGCATCATAAAAAAGTAAATTGGCTCAAGGAAGGCTGTTGTGTTAGTTACTCCAAATATTAACTGATATTTTAATACTGTCATAAAATCTTGATTAAGACCAAGTCTGGTATTTAGGTCTCTTCAGAATGAGTGTTTAATGTACCTTTCAAGTCAATTTAACCAGTTCTAGAAGTGTTTTATGGTTTAAGTCTTTTGTGGGTGGTATATGAAGGAAGCATAAAGAATGTAAAAGCAGTGTGCATGTCATTATTCCTATTGGGGTTGCATGCCAGCAGCAGAAAACATAATGGTTATAAAAAACAAATGTATACACAACTGTCATTGTTTTCTAGATGTCAGGCTTGGAAGTTGGGAAAAAAATCTTTGCCATTAACGGCGACCTGGTTTTTCTACGACCCTTCAGTGAAGTGGATTGCTTCCTGAAAGCATGTTTAAACAGCAGAAAACCCCTGCGGGTTCTTGTGAGCACTAAACCACGGGAGTAAGTTATCATTCCTTTGGGGGAATTTTTATGAACTACAATTGAAGTGAATTTTAAAAGACCACTGGAGCTTCAGAGAGTACTACTGTAAAGTTATTTTAAATGCTGTGTCTAATCTGACTTTGCAAAGTCAAGCAATTTGATCTGCTTTGATTTTATTACATTAGTCAGGAGAAGAAAAACACAAGTGCTTTAGATCATTGTCTCTGCTACTTTAAATACATGCAGGAGCCACAAGTGTAAATGAAGTTTCCTTGACTATAATGGACAGCTTTGATCACTTATCTCTCACTGTGTTTATTAAACAAGTTCCTCTGCCTGGAGATTAGTTGCTGGTTTGGCAGAAGTCAGACCCTTCAGCATGTGTGCTGGTTGTGTAAACAGCAGGAGCAAGTAAACAGCTCCCCATCTTTATGTAACAGATGTATTTCTGTACGCAGTTGTGACCATTCCTACCTGAATGCAATTTTTGTTACTTAAAAGAAATACAAAGTGAGGACTGATGGCTGGGCTCAGTAAATATGTAAATGGGCATAGTAAATATGTGTAAATATGTGACTGGGCTCAGTAAATATGTAAATGAACATATCTATTAATAAAGTTAATGCAGTTATTACTAGTTTATACATACCAAATAAAGAGGAAAGTAAGAAACAGTGGTGAAGTAATTTTGATCAAATTTTGCTGGATAAGGAGGAGCCACTCTCTCTTTACCAGGTAGCACACAGAGAGTGCCTTGGAAATGGATCTTGTTCAGCAGTAGAATGAAGACGTGTTTCTTGTATTAATAAGCAAGGGTGTCTTGAGAAATGCAATGACACCCCAAACAAACAAACAAAAACAGCAGTAACAAAAATTCCCCAAATGAGTAGATGAGAGTGTTGGAGCAAGTGTAAAAGGCGTATCTTGGCCTTTCTTTAATGTAGATCTTTGTTTAATTTCTGATGCAACTTGAAAATGTGGGTGAATTTCAAGGTTGACAGAGGTAATCTAGTGAATGAGGAGTTCAGAGGAGTTGAAGAATTTGTTTCTCAGTGCTGCCTGCTTTTTGTCAGGAGCTGCCACTCGCCCAACTATGTTGGCAGAAGAGACAGTTCTGTCCTAAATTCTTAGGTTAAAACTGCCAGTGATGGTCTTTCATAGCTCATCAGAATATTGCAAAAGCATTTTCAGACTGAAACTGTATAGATTGTATCAACTTTCATTAGTATATAATATATACTACATGATTCTATACTTCTGAAAATCTTTCAGATGAAAATTTGTTAGTCTCAGGAATATTCTAATTTTTTAAAAGCTTCATAGGCTTTAGTGGGTTTTGGATCTCACCTGTGCTGACGATTGTCTCCAAATGCTAAACATTATGTATACCAGAAACAAATGAAAGTACAAGAAATGATGCAATGATATTATTCAAAATAATATCTGCAAATCAAGTTTATTAAAGTCCAAATGTATTTTAAATCACTTTTCATCATCAGTTTGAATTGCACTGGCAAATAGAGCTTGGGGCAGAGATCCTTGAAATAATAACAGAGCTGGCTCTGGAAGTAAAGGCTGTAAAGCTAAATCAGTGGACTGTTATGCATGACCTGACTAGCTCTGGTAAGGGCTAATGCAGCTGTGTTGCTTTTTCTGGAACCCGAGCTGATATCATGTGGATATGCTGGCTTACTTTGTGTGAGCTCAGGGCTTCGTTTTAAGGAGTAGATGTGAATTTTGATTCTAAGAACTGTTTTTGTTGGTCATGTTTCAGTAGGTTTATTACTATTGCAGTTAGGCCAGCAGGAGTGTAGTACAATGTGCTTATGAGTTACAAGAACAGCAGTAGGCGATTCTTGCTTGACAAACCTCAGATTTTACATAGCTGCCTGGAAAAATTGCACCAAATACTTCCCCAGTAAAACTCATCAAGTAGTCACTTAGATGTTAACTATATATAGATGTTAATTATATATATCAATATATATATATTGATATATCTACCTTTATATTAAATAACAAAATGTTACCTTTTCTACATTCCTTTTGAATCTTTGCTTGTATCAGGACAGTGAAGATTCCTGATTCTGCAGATGGACTTGGATTCCAAATCCGGGGCTTTGGTCCATCAGTTGTCCATGCTGTTGGGAGAGGTAAGAGCTGTCAACTGTAGTGGTAAATATACATTTGCTATCTAAATGGCATGGCTGAAATACATCAAAATTAGGTCCAGTGATTCAGCTTAGGTTTCTCCCCCAAAGTAACAAAGAATATTAAATAAAACCAGGTAAAATTGTTTTGTGTTCTTATACTTTGTAAATGTTGAATAGATTTTCTGGCTTTTTTTTTTATTGGGAACCACTCACTTCCTGAGCATTATATTTGTTAGGTGGCCATGTAGTCCTGCAATGTTCTGAAAATGATTTACAGAAAATGCACTTCTCATAAGTCTTTTCAAGGGTGCTAGTGGCCTTGTCTCTCTTAGTAATTGCAGGTGTCTCCTGTAAATACTGTTTTGTCCATTTCGTGGTGTTATTGTCAAATGCTTGCCATCTCTAACTCAATATGTTCTTGACCGTGACACTGGTGATGAAAGAAGGTGAAGCATTCTTTGTTGCTGTTTATGTTAATGGTAGAGCCAACTAAAGTTATTTTCAGCTGTTGTGGGGCCGTCATGTACTTTTTTTCCCCCTCCTGCCTTTACAATTGAGGAATTTTAAGTGAACTGGTCTGCAAAGCAGCCAGATTTGAACAGAGCTTGATGACTTTTATTTTTCTTCCTAGGCTCTGGTGCCAGAAATTAGATTTTCAAGAGAAAGTCTAATAGACTTTTGAGCTGATGTGATAATTATTTCTGCACCTGGATCTCAATTCAACTGCCTATCCTTATTCATTAAGCAAACACTTTATTCCAATTAGCCTCAACAGTATGTAAGCGCGTGCATGAGTGGTTTACTAAACCTGAAAGATTTTTAAGCATATGCTTAAATACTTTGCTGAATTGGGATCCTGGCTTTTTTGTTTGCGGAAAAGACCTTTAGGATCATAAAGTCCAGCCACTAACCTAACACTGCAAAGTCCACCATTAAACCGTTTCCTTAAGTACCACATCTACACATCTTTTAAATACGTCCAAGGATGGTGGCTCCACCACTCCCCTTCACAGCCTCTTCCAGTGCTTGACAACCTTTTCCATGAGGCAGTCTTTCCTAATACCCAATCTAAACCTGCTGACCTATCTGTTGTTACTTGGAAGAAGGGACTGACACCCGCCTCGTTACAACCTCCTTTTGAATAGTTGTAGAGAGCGATAAGGTCTCCTTTCAGCCTCCTTTTCTCCAGGCTAAATTACCCCAGTTACTTCAGCTATGCTCACAATTTATGCTCCAGACCGTTCACCAGCTTCGTTGCCTGTCTTTGGACATGCTCCAGCATCTCGATATCTGACTTGTCGTGACAGGCCCAAAGCTGAACACAGTATTTGAGGTGCGGCCTCACCAGTGCCAAGTACAGGGGGACAGTCGCTGCCCTGGCGGTGCTGGCCACACTGTTTCTGATACAAGCCATGATGCTGTTGGCCTTCTTGGCCACCTGGGCCACTGCTGGCTCGTGTTCAGCTGACTGTTGACCAACATCCACAGGTCATTTTCTGCCAGATGCTTTCCAGCCACTCTTCCCCAAGCCTGTAGCGTTGCAGGTGGTTGTTACCCAAGTGCAGGAACCATCGCTGAGTCTTTCTGAACCTCATACAGTTGGCCTTGGCCCGTCGATCCAGCCTGTCTAGATCCCTCTGTAGAGCCTTTCTACCCTCCAGCAGATCAACACTCCTGCCCAGCTTTATGTCTTGCAAACTCATTGAGTGTTCACTCAGTCCCTTATCTAGATCACCAATAAAATTATTAAACAGAACTGGCCCTGGGAAACACCACTTGTGACCAGCCACCAACTGGATCTACCTCCATTCACCATGACTCTTTGGGCCTGGGCATCCAGCCCATGTTTGACCCAGCAGAAAGTAAATTCCATTGACTCAGCCTTCGAATTTCCTCACCTTTTGATGTGTTTAGTTTTATGGCCCAGTAGTGTTCATCTTGATAGGTTAAAACGCTTGTGGATAAAACCTGTGCTATGTAATAAGCTGTTTCCATAACCTGTGTATGTCTCCTAGGTGTTTAATGAAGATTTGTTTTTCCTGGAAGCATTGTCAATCTAAAGCAACGCATGCACCCTTTCATTGTTTCCCTTGTGAAGTTCTTCAGCTTTTTTTCTATCAAAGTGCTTGTTTTCACATCAGCTAAGCACTAAGAAATGTCAGTGCTTGATTAAAAATTAACATTAAAATAAATTTTTATTTAAAAAAACAATTCTTGATTTACATGGAAGAATATAGACCTTTGAGTTGTTTTAAAATTCTCTTTTCAGGAGTATGTCATCAAATTAATGCTTTTAACTTTCTGAAATTCAGCAAGCCAAGAATCTGTTAGTCACATTTAGCCTTGCTAGGTGCCACTAGATGGTGTCAGCATCTAGTTCACTTTTTCCTTGCTCAAGCACTGAAATGCTGAAACTGTTCCATGTTTGCATCACTTTGAAAGGCCTCTTAATTTTTCAAGTATAAAGTAGGTTTGTTAGGACTGATCATAAAAGTCATTCTATGATTGTGCGATTTGTGATTAGATGTGCTAAAAATGACGGGTAGGTGGATGTCATTTAGTCTAGACGTCTTGCTCCCTATTTTCACCTTGTTTGTTAGGTTACAGTTTTAGACTGGATATGATGAGAGATTATCTGTTGTATTGCTGATACAATTATGTATTTTATAAAGTTCTACCTTTTATGAAATTAAGCAGATTAAAATAAACCCAGACCATTAAATAACAAGATAACACCCGGAAACCCCATACCTGGTAATTACATAAAATCTAATTCGTATTCTCTGTGTGGAATCAAGGAAGCTTACACAGAGGTGAATAAGAAACCTGTATCATCTCTGTCCTGATTGAGATGTCCCTTGACCCCTAGTCGTAGTAAAAGGGAAGACAAATTTTTAGATGACAAATAATAAAGGCTGACAGTGTTAAAGTCGGTAGTTCTGGGTGGCTGTAGAAACCTGAAAGAGGAAACCAGTATACTGTAACTGTATGAACTTGGTGAGGGTCAGCTCTGCATAGGAGGCAGAGGCTTAAAGACAGAGTCCAAAGTGAGGTGAGCAGCCTGGTCTAGTGGAAGATGTTTCTGCCTATGGCAAGGGGGTTGGAACTGAGTGATCTTTAACAATTCCAT
>JANHGB010041910.1:0-23016 GCA_026283785.1 Coracopsis vasa
CTGAGCAGGAAGGATTACCCAGAGCAGCCATTTAGGAAATTAAACATGACCTTTTAAGCAGAAAATGGATGGATGTAGAGCAGACATCCCATCAGCTGTGTGAGACAAAAATGTTACAATCTGGCTAAAAGCACCCCATGCTTTTTTTGAACTCTAGACGTTATAAAAAGCTGTGGGCAACTAATCTTGTCCAGTTCCTATGAGTATTAATATATGCAACCATTTGCAACAAGAAAAAAAGCAGTCTCTAATAATAATCATGATGCATTCTCAGCACTTAAAGGAGAAAATTTAGCCTTGATGCAATCAATACAGTTGCACAGGAGTCTGCCTTCCTGCTGCCTCCATCCTGCAGGTTCCTACATGCCCTTATGTTCAGTGACTACAGCTCAGACAGCTCTCAACTATCACCCCAGTGCCCTGGCAGGCTTATCCCCCTGATGAAGAACCGAGGCACCCACTGCAGTGCATGCTTCACCCCTGGCTCCCTCTAAGCCTTGTCTTCTCAGGCACAACCTGGTGTGTCACAAGAGCATGGCCAGGATGTGTACCCTCACCTAAGAGCTGAGAAGGGCTCTGCAGCTCCCTGGGGCCGATGCAGCTGTGGGAGGTGTGCTCAGTGCCCTTGAAGAAGAGACTCTTGCAGAAGATCCAGAACAAGACCTAGGGCTAAAGGAGACCTCAGTGTCTGTGGGGTGCAAGAGCTGCACAGTCATTGATGAATCCAGCGAAGTACTTGAGGTGAAGAATGAACTGCAGACGTCTCCAGCTGCTTTGGCACAAGTCATGTCTGTCCTCTCCAGGATCCCCACACCACACCACCTCTGTTGACCACTCCTTGGATGTGATACAACTGCTTGGGTGCGACACCCTCTGAGGGTAGGAGCAGGTGGTTTGCTAAAGCTAGCACCCACTCTGCGAATTTGGGCTTGTCTTTAGGCCCTTTAGGCCTAATGTCTGGTAAATTCAGCTGCTGCATCTTATCACGGTCCCATCCACCTGGCTCTGTGCTTAAGCAGTTGCCTGGAAATGTCAAAAATCTCCAAACTTGCCGATCTTCCTGCCTCTGCTTCATATCCCAGCCAGCCCCTGAAAGCACACAACCTCGCTGGCTATGCCTCCAGCAGTGTGAGACCAGGGGTTACAGCATGCTGCTGTGAATTCTGTCACAGCAAGTGATTGTAAGCCTTTGTTTCAGCCTGCCCTCCTTGTTTAATAGCGTGTTTCATTCGTCCAAAATTGTCTGTCTGGAGGAGCCCATGTCCACGCTGATACTGGTTTGGAGACTTCATTTGTACGTTGTGTTTTGTTTTATTGACGCTCATCACTCACTTTAAAGCGGAGCCAAATCAGTTCAAGGAATTCACAAGCTTAGTGCCTTCCTCTGTACAGCCTGTATGACACTGGTTTCCAGGAGGAAGGCTGTGGGGAAGGAAGGCAGGAGCGCATCAAAGAATGAGACTTTTCATTTCAGTGTTTACATATTCAGAAAAAAAAGTAAAATACTCTTTAAAACTCTCTTAAAAGTAGCAGGCGTGCTCTTTCTGCTGACCTTGCATGAAAATGATAATCAAAGAGCCTTTTTAGTTTACAACTCCAATAGAATCATACGGAGAGAAAATACATGTTGGTCCAGTGAGTGACAGGGAGAGAAGTGTTACTAAAAGGCTTCCAATGATGTCATCCCAGGGGGAAAAAGGGAGAAAAAGAGCCAGCTGAAAATGAAATACAATAATAGAAACATGTCTTTTCATATTGAAATGTTGATAAATATGGACGTGTTGAGCCATGTCACTGCTGGATGTAAGTCACCATAACCCTGCAAACATCAGGAATGCTATGGCAGTTCACACTATCCAAAGAGCTTTTTCTTTAAGTATGTCACGCTTTGAGGCAATGGGCTCCTGAGCAGGACTTCCAGTCTCCAACTGGACCAAGTATACAGGTTTATACACAACGCTAAACCGAATGGCTGGTGACACAACCGGGAGCCACTGGCTCAGAGTTTTTCCTCCTGTTTGAGATGACTGTGATCAGCTATGCCTGCTTACAGTGGGTCTCAAGGAAACAGTAAAAATACTTGCCAATTCAAGCAGTAGCACATTAGTCGTGAGGTGGGTGCACAAACATCATCCTTACCTGGCAAATGGGGAAACTGCATTCCCTCGGCACCAGGTCGCAGGTCTGTAGCAACCACAATTAGTCCTCTCATCTTCTCTCTGCGCACCGCAGGCCTGTGACTCCAGCTCACGGTGCTGTCACAGGGTGACTCCAAAGAATGAGCACTTTACCTTGAAACAGAGCAGATTGCACCAAACACGAGATATTAAAAAAGAAGGAAAAAAGTCAAGCTGCACAGTGCCCCAGCAAGGTCTCCACTTACACACAAACCATTTCAAATCAGCCAAGTTAAACACTGGCCTGCACTATCCCCACACTCAGTACATTTCCCAAGGACACAATATAAATGCTTCCATCAAGGCACAGCTTAATTTATTTGTTTGCTTCTCTCCTTGCTCACAAGAAAGCATTTTTGTTTAAACGGGCAGAATAAATAGTCTCCTGACCCTTCCTCTGCAGCACATGCTCCAGCACTGCCCTGTGTTTATGAGGCTAATGGGGGAGAATGCTGTGGGAGGCCCTTGTTAAAACGCTGGCAGTGCCTTCCCTTCATAATGCAGTGATTTGGGGATGCACTGTGTTTGTAGAAGCAGGAGGAAGAGGAGGCTAATAAAAAAAATCCATTATCAGAGCTTTCTGTGTGTAAGGACAGACTGTCTAAATGCAGGGAAAACAACAAATACCTTGGAATAAAGAGCTCGTGATGGAGATAAATAATCATGGGGCTCATTCAACAAGAGCCTGCTGTTCAGAAATCCACTGGAACAGCTGCAGCTTCCACGTCATTATATTTCTGATCAGTGAGCATTAGGAGTCTTTTTGTGAGTATCTTGTTTGTTATATTAATCATCACAAAAGCAAACTCTACAGACATGAAACCACAAAGGAAATGAGGAGACTTCTCCTCACCCCAACTTTGCCACTCAGTCTCCATTTTAATCTTTTCCACTCCACTCCTTTGTTTTAATTTTCTCCAGTGGTCTGTGGGGAAATGTACATCTTCCCTATCAGACCTGTATGGCTCCTTGCTTTTGAAATCATCTGTTAGTAGAGTTTGATATATTATCAAGCTTCTACTTGGAGACACTCATGGAATCTGGAGCCATGAAGATAGTGGGGTCTCGGGTCTTACATATCAAACTTATTTTTGCACTGATTTCAGGCCCTAGCAGTATCTTGGCATTGTGTCAGCATGCTGTGTGGGAAAAGATGTTTTTCTCTTCTCTAATTATTTTGGGAATGTGCTGAAGGAAATGGCCTATCCCTGAGAATTGAGGGGAAAGAAGTCGCCTGGCTTTGACTGTGAGAAGAAAGGTATACCTCTCTTTCACAAACAAGTAGAGCTGGGATCCCAATTGCCCTCTTCTTGTTCCAGAAATCTTCTCCAGGCTTTGCATTAGGGCTGAGTAAAAATCATTTCAGTCCCTAAACAGAGTGTTCCTTAGATAGAGCCATGAGATGTTCTTCCTCCTGCTTACTTTGCGGTAGTTGCCCATAACCCACACAGAGTGATAAGTGACCTGCAGTTCACTTGGTGGAGGTAGCAATAACGGAGCCTCCCCCAGCAGATACTTTATTGTACAGGAGAGGGCAATAAAACTATGCCCACTGCCCTCTTCCTGCCCACCCACTAAAGTTCCTTTGTGAGTGTCACTGTGGTTCCTCTGCAGAGCTTCTATCGCATACTTCCCTGACCTGTGTGGTGTCTTCTGTAGGCACAGTTGTCATGGAATGGGTTGTGTTCAGTCTTCTCTATAAGGTTTTCTGTGGATCCACGTTGGCTTGATCATATAAGTACAAGCTGATGCCGATGTAGTTGCAGGAAGCCCCAGTTTCTAAACTGTGTCTGTATTACCAAATTGGCCGGCAGATCCCAGTTGCTAGCTCCAGATTTGCTCCACCGCATTCTGACCTCACACCTCCTTGTCACCTCCTTTCCACAGTCTGTGTTTCTGAACACAAGGGAAACCTGGCCGTGATGGCTGATGGTGAACAATGACGTGGTCTGGGCAGGTGCCTGGTTTGGGCTACTGCAAAGTCAGTAACTTGGGATGTTCTGGGGCATACGCTAGCATGTTTCCTTGGATTAATCACATCACTCCACAACAGAATCTTAATTGCATAATTCAGCTTTCAGTATCTTCTTTAAGGTCTATTACTTTGTTTTCCACAACTGTTCATTGCATATAGCCTGCTTTGATAAGGCGGTATCCCAAGTTAGGTCTTCATCCTGCCAGGGGAGCTACTACCTGAACACAAGCTTCCTGTGGCTGAGAGAGAAGATCCCCTAGAAATACTGGAACTTTTGCTCAGGTGCACATATTAATGTGAAAAGTTGCCTAAGCAGCAGGAGGGCTCAATGTCTACTGGGCTGAACAATGTATACGAGACTGTGACAGTGTCTGTCACAGTGAGGACCGTATCATAGTGCACAATCTGGAGAATACATCATGTAACACAGCAGGTAAGTTCTAGCGCAGGTAGGTATAGGATAAAGGATTTCCCGTCTCTGATCTTTCTTGAGACCACTGCAACTGCAGTGGAGCACCATGATGGACACCAAACACCCAAGCCTACTTGGCAGTCTATTGTTTCACTGATGAATAAGAGGATCTCTCTGCTTTTCGTGTTTAACAACTTCCCCATCTTCTCAGGAGCAGATGGGGAAAAACCAGCTCCCAGCACAACCAGTGTAGCTAGTATGCATCATCCACACATCTCACCTGGCCATTCTCCACCTCTGCCTGGCCTGCTCTCACGCAGTGTGGCCCTTCCAATTCCCCAGGGAGGGGACATCTCTGTGGTGACAGAGCCAACTTGTCCTGTCTGTGGACGCAGCCCTTTGTGCTGGCCATTGCTTTGCTCATCCTGCTGCATGCACGCTGAGAAGGAGGGGTTTTCTGACAGCTTTAAGTGCGGGATCCTTTGGATGCTGAATTCATTTGCGCCGGTCTTCTCCAATTTCCTATCTCTTCTAGACCTTTCAATAGAGTAAGAGTGACAACACAGCCTATCTAAACACACACCTAAGCGCAGAGTCAGTGGTTAACCATAGCTGAGCCCGCAATCTACATGCAAAGATACAACGTGATGTGTTTCTGAGAAGTTTATTTAAGATCCTGTGGGAGATAAAATAATATTATCTTGAAAAATGATGTGATGTAATTAAAAAAGGCCTCCCCATCCCCATTGACTGCTATTGGTTGTTCCCTGCTCTCCTTGGAGCTCCCTGGCAACATGCTAGCAAATAAGCAGCATCAATCACTTACACTCAGTTTGGTTTTCCTTTTCACCCTTGTTGTTTAATTTAAAAATGCCCCAAAGTTGTTATTGTGTTCCCCCACTCCTAATACATAATAATAAAAAAAGTCATCATAAAGAAAAACCCCAGGAATTAGTCCTGACTTGCTTGTGACCTTACTGACTAAATATCGCAAGCAGCAATGTTCTAGCTATCATGTCCTCAGCCCCTGACACCAAAGCTTGTTCTTGACAACAGCACCTGAATAACTTCAGGAGGGTGGGCAGCTTCTCCTGAAATCATTCATTAAGATGATTTATTATTTAGAAGGGCAAGTAAGGCCACTGGGATTTGCTGCTTTCTGCTCAAGAAAGACATGCTATATGCTATGTTAACCCTCTAGAATACAGTTACGTACGTATTCATCAATAGCAATAGATCATAATTAGACTTCTCATGTGCCCCCTTAGAAAACTACCCCAGTGTTTTACCTAGAGCTGTTTCTTTTCCACTGGCTTTTGCCCTAGACAAATGCAGAAAGAAAAAACATGATCAAGCAAACACAGACTTTCTCAGGGAAATAAATGTTTCCAGGTCAGGAATATTTCCTAGCATGGCTAGAGAATGTGAGTCAGTCATATTTATGCAAAAGGGATTGTCCTTTGGGCACTGCTGGAATAATTAGGAAGCATTAATTCCATAGGAAAAAAAGCCTCTTCTGTGCTGGAGAGCTAACATTCAGTCCCACTTTCCAAAGGAACCATAATTCATGGTAACAAGGTTAGTCTGAAGTCTCAATAGAAGGGTCTCCACAAAATTTCTCCCTTCAGCCATGAACCCCAAGACAGAAGGATACAGGAACTGGGAAATCTGCTCCTTTGTCTTCCTGTAAATCTCTGTGGCTTCTCCACAGCTAATGGGAGAGGCTGCTGGTGAGGGTCCTCACTGCTGAATTTGTAGACAACTGAGGACAATGAAAAGGTCTGATCCAGGGGGGACCCAGATCAACAGGCTGATGACTTCAAGTAAGTGTGGATGGGGCCTAAAACAAAAATGCTGATGTTGTGATTTACCCCCGGTGGGCAGCTCAGCCCCACACAAAAGTGGGGTAAAAGTGAGAAAACTCATGGTTGAGATAAAGACAGTTTGATAGGTAAAACAAAGCTGTGCACACGAGCAGAGCCAAACAAGGAATTAATTCCCTGCTTCCTCTTGGCAAGCAGGTGTTCAACCACCTCCAGGAGAGCGAGTCTCCATCACACGAGACAGGTACTTGGGAAGACAAACGCATTAACTCTGAATGCCCCACCACTGGTGGAGTACAAGAATCTCCTGCCCTGAGTTTTGTGGCTCCTGTGTTTCATCTTGCAGGCATTTCCCCCATCTGCTCCACCCAAGTGGCATACTGTGGGGAAAGACAGATAATGCCCTGGGGCTGTCACTGCAAAGTTGATTTAGCAGTATTCAGAGAGGGGACAGTGTCTATGAGGAGTGAGGGTGTTTCCCTTGGCCTCCTTGCAGCACATCACCAGCACAGGTAGGGCTTTGCAGGCTGACAGTTCATCCATACCCTGGCCTGACTTCCATTCGCTGCTAATTACCTTGCAAAAAGACAACCTCAGGGTTTCCTAGCCTTTTTCATGCCACGAACCCTCGTTTGAACACAGAAGAAGCTTTTTAACATCTCCTTCCGTATTTGCCAGATAAAAAGAAGTCAGAGGAGGAGTGTTCAATCCTCTGCTGCATGCTGCAGCCCGGCAGTTAAGAGACTCAGTGCTAGGACATCTGCATTACTTTATAAACAGCATTTTTAGCACTGCAGCACCAGTAATGGTGAGCAGAAGAGCTTTGCTCTGAAAAATGCTGCCACAGAGCACAGCCTAGCAGGAGACATGATCTCCCAGCCTGCAAGTAGTAGCAATTTGATATGCCCTCAGTAATAGCTGTGATGCTTAATCATAGAATAGTTTGGGTTGGAAGGGACCTTTAAAGGTCACCTCGTCCGGCCCCCAGTGATCTCCGGGTCAGTGCCACTCTGTCTAATCAACATGTACACACAGCCCAGAGCAGCTCGATGAGTAGCAACATTAACCTGCATTTCCCATTGGATCCCAAGGACGGTGGCTGACTGTGCTCTGCAAAGACATTTAGCACCCCTCCTGCTCCAGAGCCAGTGGGGAGCTGGGGGACAAAGATAGCAAAACCAACCTCTCCCTGCTATCTCATCTCTCTACAGGTCACAGCAACCAGCAGAGATGCCCTGCCCCACACACAGTAATAAGCTGATAGCAACGGTCTCCATGCCTTTTGGAAGAAAGTTGTGCCAACTGCAGCCCTCTGTGTGCCCACGACAAGGCAGCAGTACCACTAGCATTGCCTCTGCTGCAAGGTGAAGGCATCACTCACAAAGCTGAGAAAGTAGTCTCTGTGGTGCTCAGGCAGTCCAGCAACAGAGCTCTTACTGACATCTTTTATCCTTGTGCAAGCAGCTGGAATTAATCTGGAGGTTTTGGAATTATTATAAGTTGTCATCAAGATGGAGAGGGGAAAGTTCCACAGAGCAGAAATGTAGTGAATTCAGTCACTCCCACAACATCATTCACATCCGCCCCTGAAAAGCATAGGTTTTGTCTTCTGTGTTTTATTTTTGTCACCCTGTGAGTTAGACCCAACCACCTCTTTGGCAATGCGTGTGTGTGGGCAAAGCCAGAACTCACACTAGGGTGCCTTGATGCTGTATCTCCCATTTCAGCTTGTCAGGAACCTTGCCAAAGGAGTCTTGTTTGGGTTGCATCTTTTCGGGTAGGTTTCAGTTATATCAGGAAATTGCAGAGGCAGACTGAAGCTCATGAAAGATGTCTTGTTTTGGTAAAGTTGTAAGTGTTAAATTGTATGTGTGAGAAATGAACAAGTACAAAAAGGCCATATTAAGGATGCATGTGTAATGATAACTATATACCTAATTTGTAAGTATTGACTTCCCTGCTTTAATTTCTGCTTTATGTAAAATGAAAAATGGGCTTCTTATGTATGTGATACAGCATTTGTTTCTCTGGCTTCTTCCAGTCTTTTCTATCTATTCCCAAGCACAGACTGTGCATGTCAGCATCTCTCACCACTCTGTTAACTTTGCACACGAATGAGCAATATTCAAGAAGCAAAAGAATTGTGAAAGCCTATACAGTGTAGGTATGTTTACCTATATGTTTAGCAATACACCGTGGAAGCTGGGCTGATGACAAAGGAATGTTCTTGTAATGGAACTAACCTCTGAAGAAATTAAACAAACCTTGTCAGGAGAAACTAATGCCATTTGCGTGTTAGGAAGGCACATGGGCTGCAGTTGTGTGAATGCACCTTGGTGTAGGAGTGGTGCATGGGCCCCAAGCTAGGGCTGGAAATGGAAAGAGTGATCCGTACAGCCCTACAGGTGTGATGCTATACCCATTGTAAAAAGCCCTGCAGATTGCTAAGTAATCACAGCCCTAATTCTTCTAGGCCTAAGTGTCTGGGCATGTGCTTAGGGATACAAGACACCGTGGTGGTGCTAAAGCCATGCTTTCAGACATTGCTAACTCATGATACACAGCCCTGCAGGAAGCCCCCAGGTGCATGAAGGAAATGAACTGGGATCACCAAACACTCCTAATACCTAGTTGTTTCCCTCTGATAAACTGCATTGCTTTCTGTTTCCTCTGAAGTGTCAGAAACACAAAACTGTGTCACCTAACCAGGATAATTCCCAGGAAGGAGATGGAGGACATCATTGCCTTTCAGCAGCTCCTGCAGTGCAGCTTGGCAGTTGCATCCTTACACACTCACTTAATTCAACTCCTCCTCTGCCCCAATGGCTGTTTGCAAAGACTGACTAATTACAGCAGCTAGTTAGGGGTAAGGGTGAGGTGAGGGAGGTAGTTACCTTGCTTAGTTTACATGACGTAAGGCTTTCTATTCTGTCCGCATAGAAAAGGGGAGATGGAGAAGAAATAGATAATGGGAAATGTCAGTGTGGAATGTAAAAATGGTGGCAGTTGCAGGTTGCACTGTATAACAAAACCAGCTTGTGTTGTGCAATCTTTGACAGATAATCAAGGGCTGTTTAAACACTGCTGCTGAAGTCAGCCCAGGATCCCAACTGCCCCAGTGCAGGGTGGCATAAAGAGGGAGATGCTGCCGCTGCTTCATCAGGGCTGTTTTACTGGCTCAGCTTTTACAATGCAGGTACACAGTGCATGAGCCCCAGCCCAGCTGGGTAGCGTCCAGTCTTGCTCCCAGTCTTTTCCCCAGAGACAGAGAAATCACAGAGTCCATTAAAGCACCTCTTCTCCTTGTGACAGAATAGCCTTTGCAGCAAGACCTGGCTCCTCCCAGCCTGGGGACCTCTGCAGTAACTCATAGAGCAGTGCTGGGTGTGCTACCACCTCCTCCTGCCTTGTACCTGTCTGATTAGTCAATACTATTGAGCTTTTCTTCTGCCTCAGCCCACATGTCTGCAAGGTGAGGCCACAGGGCTGTCATTGAGGCACGCAAAACCATTCATCCTGGCACTTCCCTTCTCCTGTATGGAGAGAAGGGGTAGGATGTGTCCCTTGTTCCAGTCACACAGCTGTTACCAAGGGTTCTCTCACAGGACTTCTCTGGCATCCTGTCGTTTGACCAGAAGTGCAGGCACAGCATGGTTGGATGTGCATGTAGGCACCCCTCACCCATTTCCAATTTTGGAGGGGTGGGATGGTGGTAACTCTCCCTCCGGCACCAGCAGCCAATTGCCTGGCTTGCAGGAACATTTATTGCAGGCATTGCAAATCACAGTCAGAAAACAGGCATCCGTTTCGCTTTGACTTTAAAAGAAGTCAAGTCCCTTTTCCGAATTACTCAGCTCTCAGGTTTCAAAGGCAGGGAGGAGATGGCGTGCGCAACAATCCTGCTTTATTCACTCCCTGTAATTTGTGGTGTGGCTTCTGCTCCCGGTGTCAGGGAGTAACTTTTCAAAGAGAATTAAAGAACAGCAAGCACTGAGCGCCTCTGGGTGAACAAGCTGTTTTCTTTACACCTGAAGACATTACAAGAGAATCTCAGCCTCTATTAACACAACTGCTGAGCTTTCATGGTGGTGGAGGAAAGCTTTCGAGTATGAACTCTGACTGCTCAGAAACCAGAAGTCAAATGAGAAACACGGAGAATATATCAGTCACAGGAAGCCCATTAGTGCAGGCATGGAGGGATGCAAACATGACTGAATCCAACAGCAGCCTGTTTGTAAATGTTTGTAAACACTGTTTCGTATCACTTGGGTATTGCAAATCCTCTAAATTTTTGCTTTCCCAGAATTCCTGCTTTCTCCTGAAAACTCCCGTTGGTTTCAAGCTGACATCTCTCAAGGTCACACTGGTCTTCTATTCACTATTAAATCCACCTCCCACAGAAGAAACCATTAAAAGCATCAGGAATCAGATCGCAAGCCATTTACTGCAGAGCCTGTTTCTCCCACTGTGTTTGCTCTTAGCTAGCACAAAGGACTCCCGATCCTGAATGGGGCCTCCGGGCATGACTCTAAATGTGAAACAGTAATTATTTTTTGGTTAGTTTTGTTTTAAACAAAAGGAATGAAAATCAGGGCTCATAGAACTCCCCAGACAAAAGGGAGCTTGGGTTACCATAAACTGCTCTGGTCTGTGGCAGATGATTTGCATTGCTTCCTCTGGTACATTTTGGCTCTTAAGGAGGTCAAAGTCGCCTTGGCTTTCCCTAGAAAAACACTGTTGTAATACTTTGCATGACACTTGTTTTAAAAGTAATTCAAAAAATAAATAGGACTATCTCTCCACACAGTTTATTTTTATGAGTCTCAGAGAATCGTATTAATTGCTTAATTTATATTGCCATCAGGGTCCATCAATTAAGAGGAATCAGTGGTATTATTATCCTTGTAAAACACCACATCAGTCAAAAATGAAGCAGAGTCAGAGGTCTAACTGTTAATCAGGTCACATTTCACTTCCTGTTGACATTTTTATTTCCCTTGCAGAAAATACTTGACGTTAAGTCTCAGATTATGAGCACTATTCACCCAATGCAAACACTGCTGTGTTTGCAGTCCTGCTGGTACAGCTGGGAGGTATGCACAGAGTCACTTGTGAGGCACCTTTTCAAGCAGCACAGGGTGGATCGACAGCCATTCATCTTGATGATGAATGGGAAATCACTCCAAGGTGAAGGTCAGATTTCCATCTGCACCTCCGAAAGCAAGAAACGGGACCAGCAATGGCAGCAGAGGTTGTTCTGCAGTGGCTTTGTGGCAAGCTGAGCAATTTGAAGAGTTTGGGCAAGGAGGCAAAAATATCATAATGTGATAAATGTAATAACATATTTATTGGCAACAGGGAAACAGAGGGCTGGGCCGGTGGCATGGTAGAGGACAGGAAAACTGTGGTCAGGATTTGCTTTAAAACAAGGCTTCACACAGGAAGGACAATTTTGTAGTTAAGGAAATTGGCTAAGAGAAAGGGAGTCTTTCAGAACTAGATATTCATGTGGTTCTTGAGTAACCTTGAATGGATCATTAAGTTCTGCTGCGGGAAACTGAGTAAGGAGATGCGTAGAATGTGCCAGCCTGAACAAGCTGATGTCAGGTGGCTGTAGCATCCTAAGTAATACTGGGAAAACACAGACCCCTTTCTCTGCCTCAGAAGTTTCTTCCTAACGGATGTGTTAATTTACATCCCCATTACATCAAAGACACATCCTATGGTAATCTTCTGACTCAGCATTTGCTACTACTCAGAACACTACTTGTTCACAGTCCGTAATAACGATGCAATAGTATTTCCCCTTTGGTTACCATATCTTCGGTAACTTCCCAGAGAAGTTCCCAGTAATCTCTGTGGAATTTGAGTAATGTGGTCTGGCCAGAGATAGTTGACTTATTCTTTGAGAACAATATATGGTCTTTTCCAACCATACCCAATGTAGCTAGTTTAATCTCTTTCTTTCCTATTTCCCCTTTGCTAACGCCTCCTCCCCCTTTTCATTCATTTTGTCTCACAGTTCGTAGAAATAGAGACGCTTTAGTTGTTATTGCTCCTTTTTGCTGCACGCCCCCACCAGTTAATGCTTTTTCTCACAAAGTGATGAATATTGGAGTTGTTTGTTAGCAGTGATAGCACTGCACAGAGAAAAAAAAGATCTTTATAAAAATGCTACTCGCACCAGCACCTGCAGAAGAGAACCCACTGCTGACACGGTGAGAGCTCAACCATAACCGGTAACTTTCTAAAAGTATGTTTGCATTTTAGCATTTTAGTCATAGTTTTCAAGCTCAGAATGATCTACTTCCCTCCCCAGCGGTGTGACCTGCAGAGAAAAGGGGAAGAAACTACACAAATGTGTCCTTTTTCTCAATCAAACTTTGTAAAAGTTTCAACTGCCATTAGGAAGCTGAGTTTTCCACTTGAAAGGTCTGTAGAAAGCTGGTAACATCTGTTTCAGAGAGAACCAAAGCCCTCTGTTCCCATGAGCTGAACTGGAATTAGATCCATGCTGTGGTGCAAAGTCCATTCCTATGGGGTGTAACACACCTGCCTGAGGTATGCTGTTAGCAGCTGAACCTGCAGACCTTGCCTCCCTTTCCTGCCCACAAAAGGCATGTTTGAGTAGTAGTAATTCTCAGATAAGCAGATATTTCCTCTTTCTTACACGTATTTCTTTCTGTGGGGCATGTGACACCACATTTTCTCTAAAGAAGCAGTCTCAAAACTCCCTCTTTTCTGGATCTCTCTCAAAACTCCAGGTTTGACAGCACTGCTTAAAAACCATTTTGACTCAGAATAAGGTTTTGTGTTTGTTGTTGGTTTTGTTTTGGGTTTTGTTTGTTTGCTTTCCTTTTCCTAGGTTCTGCACTAAATCTTTATTTGACTGAATATTGTACGTGTTTGAAGTGCCTGTGTGAGGAGGGGACGGAAAAGAGCTCTCACGTCTGGCTGAGGGGCATGTGCAGAAAAGTGTGGCTTTGCTAAGGCCAGTGAGAGTGTTTGAAATCACTTTGCAGTCCTGTGACACTCAGAAGTTTCCTGAAGTTTCTATCTGACTCTCAGCCCCTTGACAGAATCAGCAGATAGGGTCCTCTCTTGTTCATTTAGAACAGGTCCTTTATGTGTGTGCCCCAAGTGTCAACCTTTTGACACTCCTGTATTGAGACAAAAAGCAAACCAAAGCTGCTTGATGTCTATAGCCCACCCGCTGGATATAAAGAGAAAGGCGGGCAATTAAGGTCTCCAATGTAAGTAAATTTTTTAGTCTTCCCCAGAGCTGATCCACTGTTGAACAACCAGTTGCTCTTCATTTCACAGCAAGACCCCACTGGCTCCAAGTGCTGCCACAGCTCACTGCAGTTATTTGGGTTGTCTGTCCTTGAGGCCCCCTTTGTCCCAAGTTAGGTATTGAAAAGCCACCAGCTTGAAATCTCCTCCTGATACAGGTGAAGGCTTGGGTAAATATTGGCATCTCCCACCATAAACTGCTGTAAGGAAAAAAAAAGCTTTAGTTCTGCAATCAAATTGTGAAAGAGCTTGTTCCTTTACCTCCTTAATATTGCATAACTGCAGCTGAGCGTGAAGGGAAAACAAGTGCATATGTCTGTATTTCTTCTTACGCATCACCTTCATAGAAAGGACATGATTTCTATTACATCTCTGGCTGCAACAGATGGAGCAAGATGTGGGTTTTTTTTTCCTGTGTCTGACTATAACTTCCTAAAAGCTGTCTTCCCAAGTTGATCAAGCAAGTCATGAAAAAGGGTCTGTTTATAAAAATGATTCTTATCAAGTTAAAGCACTGTAAGGCAGGAAGTACTGTCCCTAAAGAGAGAAAAAGAAAGGCTTTTATGGAGAAATATCTTGTTTTCCTAATGGCTTGGTTTGGAAACAAGTTTATAAAACACATTAAAATCCCCCCGGGGCTTCAGGACTGCAGTGTTTCTAAACAGTCACATTTACCTTGACCTTCCAGTTGTAGAAGAAGGAAAGATTGCCTTCTTTTTAGCCCCAGGAATACAATACTTGGCATTTATGTAGCACTTGAAAACTTAACAGCTCTAGAACCACAAACCAAGAATCCTCACAGCCCAAACAGAGCAGTGAGTTCAGGCACCTTTACCGTCCCCTGTATTATGTCCCTCTCCTTGTCTGCCTGAACAGAGAGCAGCCCTATGAGCTGCCAGGGTCAGAAAATGTCAGCAAGAATCCATCAGGCTACTGAGAAACACAGGCCAGCTGAACAAAACCCAGCCTGTTTCATGTAGGTTCTAATGAACAACTTCAATTTTGATCATATTCAAAGTACTGCTAAAGGCTGCTGAGCAAAGAGACGGGATTTTCATTTGTTTGGGATTTTTTTGATGTGACAATCACATTGTCTAACCCTGTGGTCTGCTTTTAAACCTTAGGAAGACCTTGGTTCCCACCTCCCACCAGCTTATTATACAAAGCACTTGGGAAAAAAACATGGAAAGGAGAGGGAGGGACCAGAAAGTGAACAAGCTGGAGAGACCAGACCCCACCAGGGCCTAACATGGGTCAGCTTTTCCCCTGTCTCTTGCTGTCCTCATTAATGCGTTGGGATTTTAATTTTAGCATTTTGACTTAGCAAATTAATGGGAAAATGGATAAATGTAAGACTAGCAAGGGAGACTTCTTAATGCCAGTTCTGTAAAGTGATAGTGCTTTATTTCCTTGACCACAACACCAAGGCAGAAAGCTCCTTATTGGCTTCATGATCACTATACAAGTGAAGACTGCATTCTGTTTACTGCATTGGTCAGTCAATGTCCATCCAGAACATAAAATCTGTTCCTGAAGCTTTCGTCTCCTTCTCCATCAGACCTATATTAGAGAAACAGCTCACCTTCTGTCTCTGAATCATGATGGTGGTACAGTGCTCCAAACTGCAAGACCCCTGCATTGATTAAGATGACTTCAGGAAGCTCCATGGGGTGTTGCCTGCTAGCCAAGAACTCTGTAGGTAAAGACCAGCAGAGTGGAATGAAGTCAAAGAGAACTGTATTTAAAGGTGTGTTCACTCTGGGAAGAAAAAGTGTGAGATGATAATAACAATAACAATAATAACAAAAATAATAATAATAATAACAATAATAATAGTAGTAATAGTAGCAGCCTTCTAGCATAGCCATGAAGCATTTATGTAAATAAATGAGTCCACAGCAATATGGACTGTAAGATATGCTGGACATTCCACAGTCCTGGTGACTAGTCTTTGCACCTTACTTTCACTCTTGTATGCATTTTTGTTTATATCCTTTTAACCACTGTTCTAGAAGGTACGGGGGTTGGAACTTGATGATCTTAAGTCCCTTCCAACCCTAACTATTCTATGATTCTATGATTTGTAGCAACTTAGGACACTGGGATCTCAAATCAGGATGGGAGCCCCTCCGATATTAACTCGATATGGATATTAACCTTCAACTATAATACACTGTTTCACCCAACTAAACCATTACACTGGATTTTTTAAAACAAAAACTACCATTAAACCCCCTCTATTTTCCATATGTAAGACATAACTCTCAAAAAGTCATGAGTATAAAACCAAAAAATTGCCAGGTCATCTTATACATTATATAGTACTTACCTGTGAAGAATAAGCATCAACTATATATCTAAGAACTCAGTAGATCCCTGGGAGCCACTGTGTAATCATATGAATGCAATTATAATTTAAAGCAAATTTTAAAATCAATGTCTTTATGACTCATCATCAGCAATGCATCCCTCAGAAGAGAAGTCTGACAAGTGAACTGATGGATGATTCTCCTGTAATGCTGCTCAGGGCAAATAATTTTACAGCACATTCCAAAGTGCTGAATGGCCTGGAGAGAGGTCAAAACCCTTTGTGATTCCCCTGGGAACAGATCCAGAAAAGTGTGGAATTCACCAGTAAAAAAAATTGACTTGATGAATAAATTGTTACAATTTTCTCAGTCGGATCCTCTATATCCACCAAAATGAGGATGCTACAGCAACTTCCCAGATTAAGGCACCTGGCTAAAAGAGCTGTGCCACAGAACTGAAAATGTGCAAGTTCATCATGCTTTTACCAACAGGCTCAGGCTATACTGTGAAAACCTGTAGACTCCATCTATAAACCTAATGGTGAACAGTAGCATAGCTTAATCCTTCAAGGAATTCCTTTAGCTTAGCAAGATTTGACAGTCTTCTACAGATCTACAGGAAGTTATAGTCTTTTTCCATACATAGCATGTGCTTGGTCATCAAGTTTCTGTGATCACTTCTTTCCACACCTGTGTCCTTTAGATCAGAACAGAGGTTGTAAACTGTCTAACTTGTAACCACAGAAATTTCATTTCCACAAAATAATTTTGGGTTGCCCTTGTGTCATTCTGAAAAGACTGGATGACAACGCTCTGTGGATGAAGAGGTGTATGCCAACAGGGAATGTTCTTAAGTGGAGCACATGATCTCAAAGAGGTTAAAACCATCCTAAATCCTCTGCATTCAGTGTCAGAAAGTGGAATTATCCTCCTTACACCCCTCAGTAAAAAAACAACCAAATAAGAAGTATCAACAAGGACCTTCCTTCGATACAAAAGAAGTCTGCAGTTCTGGCTGGATGCTTCCTGTGATAGTAGTATCTCATTACTAAGATAATGATGAACATAATGCTGGTTAAGGGAGGACTTTCAGTTTAGCAACTCCTGCCAATGAGCATATATGGTGTACGTGTTCATAACATAACATGCTCATAACCGAGCATGGCACCAAGTTGGAGAAAGTCATAAGTCATTGCTGGGCCTCACAAGACAGACAATGGATGAGAACAAAATCCTTCTCCCAGAGCTGTTTTTATTGCCCAGGATTATGAGCAGGGAGCCTGGCAAGGCTAAGGTGGTGTTGGTGGGTCACTCTGCAAGGATTCACAGGAATGGTATCCTATTTCTGCACACATGTGTCCAGATACAGTGGAGAAGGAGGCCCTGAAAGACAGCCTGCAGAGACTCCCTAGTGGAAAAGCCTGACACGTCCGTTCTCAGCCCAAAGCTGGGCAATTCAGCACCAGTCCTGGGACACCTGATGTATCCAAAGTTCAGTTAAGTACCTGCAGGCCACCAAGGCACCTGGGGAGCAGAGGTTTCTTTTGGTCTGAGGTTCACCCTTGCTCTGTTCTCTCATTTTAAAGACAAACTTTCTGATTGCCTTTAAAAAAAAAATTAAAAAAATTGTTAAGTTTTTTTTAAATTAAATGAAAAGGGGGAGACATATTCTGGGAAAGATCTTAATAGTGCATGCATTCTTAACGCCTTGGCTTGGGAGTTGTTAGGTATTTCCAGGTAGATCCATCTACTGCCTCCCATTGCTATAAGAGTACAGACTATGGGTCATAATTGCTGTTCACAAAATCTCCTCTGAAATAGACATGAACCGGTGTTCTCAGGAATAGCATGGTGCATGCCTGCCTTGCATCATCTTCTGCATTGGGCAGCTACTGAATATGTGAGAGAATGCTAGGATGGTTTCCTGGGGCATGTGGAGGGAGACTGACTTATCTTCACTGACCTCTGGGGAATTTCCCCTGGAGCTCTGAGATGAAATCTACCAGGCCTCAACAAACTAGTGAGCATCACTATCGGCTCCTTTACAAACAGGTGAAGAAAGAGATAAAGACTATTTGGAACCATGCTTCAGAGCCCGTGTGGATGCCCCTAAGCACACAGCAGGCTTGGCAGGACCCCAAGCATCCAGCAGGGGATGGGGTGGCTTTGCTCACCTCCAGAGCTCACCTGGTGTGACCCTGATATGGCAATAACCATAATCAGAGGTAAGCTCTCCATTGTGATGATTGGTGCTGCCTGAGGATAAGGGTGACAGGAAGGATTTATTAATAAGACCTCTTTGGGGTTTGTTTTTACCTGTAGTAACCTTTATTTCCCCATGGTTCCTCTCTGGCAAACATGTGATGGCAATGTGTAAGAGTGTGAGGAGCAAGCTGAGCCTCCAAAAGCAGATTTTGACACATAGATGAGGATGTGGACACCTTGTTTTGTGGCGGAGCCACCTCAGGAGCACAGCACCGCGTTTCTTGTTCATTCAGAGCATGCACACTGTTGAGGCCTCATGCTGTTTCTTGTTAGCTCTTCAGCAGCTCACCAGGCCCCAGCTGGCAGTGGCTAATCGCAATCAGCAGGTGAGAAATGCAGCGTCTCAGCAATGGAACTGGTTCCAGGTCTGGGACACATTCTGGGAAATGGGGAGTGCCTGGAAAAAGAAAGGGAGATACCTTAAACCTGAACTTCTGTGAAAAGCACAACTTGAGGAAGACATCAATGCACAGGACAAATCACATTTACTGGAAGTTATAATGGAACAATCTAGTGTTCAGAGATGGGAGTCTTTCAGCATTCACCTCTGGTGGTTTCTACTTGCAGCCTAATTTGACATGTCTGTAACATGGCTTTTTTTTCAAGGCTATAAGCATCCTTCTGAAGCTCAGTGGACAGCAAGAATATAGTGCCTTGCACTTGAGCCAGCAGCTCAAATATGGCCCAGAGTCTCAGTGTCTGACATTGCCATCAGCCGGTGGCCTCAGGTGGTGGGCAGCTTTCCACTTCGCTGTGGGTGTTGTTTGGGAACCAGGTATGCCAAAGCCAACTTACAGAACAAGTTTATGTTCTGTGTCTTGTAGCAGCAACTGCTTTCAGATGATTTTGTCTGAGCTAAAGATATCTCTACCATCTTGTCAGTCAGAGCCCGCAGCAGAGGAAACGGTGATTAAATCTGCAAGGAGAATTTGCTGCTTTCTCAGCCTGAGAAGTAGATCCTTCGAGGTCAAGGTTGAGTCACAAAAGCTGAGAAGCTTGCCAGGCAGCAATGTAAGTTTCTCTGTTGATAAATTCGAGAGGACTTCCATTTCCATGGCTAGCAATATAGTATCTTGACAGGTGTTCAGTTATCACAGCAGTAGGTATGTTACAGGACATAGAAAGCTATGGATGACGGATACATGTTTGAGCACCTCTACATTTTAACGGGGTATTGTGAGCCTAGGATTCCTCTGAGGTAGATGAGTGAGCCATTTCCAGGTGGTTTAATCAATGGAGAATGAAGGTTTCAGTCCTGCAAAAACAACCCACCACCTTCTTCCAAAAGAAATCCCACATTACCACCCACGTAAGGATGGCCAGTATAGTGGATATGTGGTATTAGCATATGTGCTGAGCAGTTCCACATCAGTGATGCTGCACGCAGCTGCTGAAATGAAAAAGCATTGAGCAGCCTGGGAACAATGGGAGAGATACTTGGATTCTTCTAATGTGAGAGGCATGTCTGTGTTTATTTGTTTGCAATTGTGCCAATGTTACAGGGCCATCAAGGGCAAATTCTGCTAGATATAGATCAGTGCACGGGCTGAAAAAGCAATTAACATTTTGTTATCATCCCGTTCATATGCAATTAAAATAGGGTCGATTCCCCTTCAGATAAAGATGCATAAATAAGTAGAGACCAGATCTGCGTCCTAAAGTAGACAAAGGTATCCTGAAAGTCGTAAAAGATCACCTGTCAATTCAGTCACTCAGACTGAGATGCTGCAGGAAAAGGTGACTGAGACAAGCGGAACACATGGGAAATGGCAAGCCAAATGGTGAGATAGGATGCATACAGCTTTTTTGTTGTTGTTTCAAAACCCGATTTTAATTGCTGTGGGTTTACAGATTAATGAAACAATGCATTTCTTCCAAAGAAAACAGCTGTTTGGTGGGTGATTTTAATTACAACCTGGTGATAACCTCCCATGGGAGTTCATCTGAGCTGCCAAGTAACTTTCTTAACAAACAGTAAAGACGGCCATGAGACTGTAGCTAGAGAGCTAACAAGTGGAAACAATTGTGCAGACTGAAACATAACTCGGTCCCTTGCACTCATATCTCTGAGTAGAGGAAAAAGCTGGAGAACACAGACCACTTTGTCACGAGAATACAGATAGTACCAGTATACACACAATCACTATTGCTGACTATCAGCTGGTGCAAAACGGCACAGCACGTTTGATGCCAATTGATTGCACCCCAGCATGCCACCCACTAAGCGATTTATTGAAGTGCTCAGTTTGGATGCACTGCTTTGAGGTAGCCTCCACTGCTGAAATTGCTGCCAAATGGCTGGAATCAGGTCCTTCTTGGGTCAAACTGGATATTGGTCACTTAGCATGACATTAATTGTCCCAGCAACCAAACACTGTAGAAATGAGCGTCAGCTGGTTTAGAGTGGTAAAGTTTAGAGCTGGTAGTGCGGTAAGGAGTGCTAGTGACACTCCCTGTCTGGTGAAAGCTTTTAGAGCCTTTCACAAGCTGCAGAAGAGCACATAAGTGATCAAAGGCGATAGGGTGGGTGTGTTCTTGCTGTCATTAGAGCATCATCTGCCAATTTATTGCAGCAAGAAGCCAGCAAATGCAAAGCCGTCTCTCTGTAAAAAAAACCCACCATGCTTTTTATGTAACATTTAAGATTCCAGGGTTGGGCACGGGTTGTTGTGGATGTAGTGCTTGCTGAAGCCTGGCTCTCCGTTCCTAAGAGCAAAAGCAGGCAGAGAAGACAAAGAGGTGAACGCAGCAAAGACCCCAGCACATGGCTGCAAAGAAGGCAGTGAGGGCACATCAGGCACCAGCTCGTGGCCTGGACTCTCTGGTAATGTAAAGCACACACACGATTTCATTATAATGAAAAACTGCAGATTCTTACCAGACTGTTAATTTTTCTTCATACAAAGAAATATATCACTGCCTTAGACGCATGCTTCCAGCCACACATTTATCAGATAAGGTGGATTTGTTTTTTCCCATCTTCACTTACTTGTGGCCTAGATGCAGTTGCCTTTGAAGTATGTGGTTTCTGTAGTACATGACCTGACATCTTAGGAGCCCTTGAATTACAAGAATCCTAGTCTCCTCTTCTTACAACTGTCCATCCACCCTCAGATACCTTTCAATGGACAGGCTAAGAGTTTTGCTCAAGATATGCTGTTGGAAGAAATACTATTACTTGGGGAGCAGACAGGGTTTGGCCATTCATTTACCACAAAACCTGTGGTAAAATCAGCAGTTCACTGCATGACTGCTAGAGACCAGGACTTAGACCCTGTACGGTAACAACAGGGGAACAGGTAACCCTAGTTCTGTTCCTTACTATGCAAGGCAAATAGCCAGGCACTGCAGGTCATAGTGGTACGAGCAGCTCTGGGCACACGCTCAATCCCTACTGGCATCAGCTGATTGCAAAAGCATCGGAGGTGTCTCTCCCTGGGAGAGAACCTGGAAGCCTTGGCGCCTTCACTGACCCCTATGGGGCTAGATTGGGCAGCAGTCTGTCATCTGCACAGCAAGGCCTGGCAAACTGTCTGGGGGCTCTGCACACAGTTGTAATAGAGATGCAATGAATTAATAAAGCCCTGTGATGCTCCAAAGACCTCTGTGTGCTGCACACAAGGCTCTTTCCACCTGCTAAGGAAGCTTCAGCATTTAAGCAAGCAGGAGCAGCCATTCCACTTATAAAAAGAATCTAAAATTTGGAAGTTTAGGGAAGTGACATACATTTGCCCTCTCCTCAGACAGACCAGAAGTGTCTTAAGGTGGACTGGAATCCCTCTTGCCTCTTTGCTTTCTCAGCTATATCAGCCCTCCTTGGAGAGAAGGAAACTGTGGAGAGCAGAGGAGCAGTGGCCTAGCTATCCTAATGAACTAAGGATGCCCTGCCTCCCGCCTTGCCTCCCACCCTGCTGCTCTGAGCCCAGCCGAATCCACCAGGTGATATCTGGCTCCTGCCAGTTTCTAATGGGCAGTGACACACATGGCAGCTCATGCCTTGCAGAGCAACCTAGGGAAAGGGAAATCCCAACACATAGAAATCCTTCCCACCATTACACTTAGAAGCATGAAGCAACACAGGTGACTGCTCTGTGGTACAGCACCGACCTAATAGCATCTCATTCACAGCAGTGCAGCTGCAGGCTGATGGAGAGGGATGGACTACCTGGATCTTTGCAAAAGATAAGGGTGAGAGGGCATTTGCGAGAGGGATTGCAAATGCTTTACCAGCTGCACTCCTGCACCAGACTTCAGAGTGCTGCCAGCACCGGATCATCAAAACCTGAAAAGGAGCTTTTGAAGCAGCCTCCATCACTGCGCAGGACAGGCCATCCAGACCTGCCCTAGCACTGCATTGTGCCTGGTTTGCAAAAGCATCTGCTCCTGGGCAAAGCCCTGGACAGCTCTGATTTAATCACCACCCACCAGGGGAGGCTGGGACCCCAATCACTTCAGCAAATCCAGGCTTATGTGTTTCTATGGTTTTGAAGTTTTGCTGGCCCCTCCTTTTCCTTTGTGGCTGTAGATCAGAGACAGAGAGAGAGCAGAGAAAGCAGATTGTTTGTCTAAACAAAGGTCAGACTTGCTACTCAGGGGCAATGGACCACTGCTGTTCTGCAGTGAGCTGCATAACACTGTCAGGTCACACAGCAGAGTGCACACAGAACAGCAACAATTGCAGTTCGCAGCCTAACACCAATGTGAATCATCACCATAGATGGACTTCTGCCAAGGCTCTAAGCTATAAAACATAAAGTACTCT
>JANHGB010041910.1:31009-62123 GCA_026283785.1 Coracopsis vasa
GGCCCAGGTCCAAGAAAGGGAAGTGTTACCAACTTGGTGAGAACCTGAGGGCTCCCAACCCTTCTGGACCATTTCCAGCCTGGTAAAATGGGCAAACTGAGGAAACTTGACAGCTCCAGAGTGTAGGTCTGAACACTGGGAGGAAACTGGGGATCAAGGAGTCTGCTGGAGACCGTCAATGTCCTGGCTATATCCCTGCAGAATGTGTTTAACCACACAATTCCACATTTTCCATGGAAAAGTTGTTCCAGACAGCCCTGGTTTCAGACTAGGCACCAGAGACAGCAGGGAGCTGCTGGCTGCAGGAATGAGTGTCACAGGAGGGGAGTGGGGGATACGGCATGCAGACAGCATCCTCAGGGATGTGGGGTCCCCCTCTTCCCGACAGCTGCATCCCACAGCAACTGTAAGCATTGAAAGTCATGAAAACCAGACAAGTTCAATGGGTACACAGACTTTTTGTCAGATCTGAACAGAAACCTCTGCCTCGTGTGGCCCAAGATACCTGTTTTTCTGGCTGTTATCAGCTGGTCTGATAAAAGGTGTTACTCTCCCTGCACATCTCACTTTGCTTTTACATTAGCCCATGTAGAATACAGGCTTCCGAATACCCTCTTGGAAGCGCACCACAAAAACAAACAGCTGAATTTTAAATGCCATTGTCCATTTATGTCACAGCGTTCCATTTATTGTCTGTTTGGTGACTACTGGTCTGTCCACACATGAGCATGCTCTTTTGTACGTGTACAAATCGATTAGCATGCACCCTTTCCTGTGCAAACGTGCTTGCTCCTCGGGCAGTGGCTTGTCACAGGCTGGCAAGACCTCCACAGCTTATTTTAGGAGTTAGAGATAGGTTTTTCACACATTGACCTCAAACCTGCGCACACACACAAATATCTGTGTTTTTAAACTCTCAGGCCTTGTTTTCCCGCTTCCCAGCAAGACAGAAGGATAAAGCACATGCAGACCTAAGCGAGTATTTTGTAACCATTGGAAAAGTAGTAAAATGTTCTGCTTCAAAGCAAAGGTACATAATCCACGTGTACCTGGCCGGATTGGTCTGAACAGAGCTCACACAGGGCTGAGGCCAGGGTGATGGACGCAGTGTCACAAGTCGTTTGGAGACAGCAGAGTTTGTATCAGGGGTATCAGTAATGGCTTGCAAGTTATTATGTCCCTTGCTCAAAGGGTGAGAGAGAAAAAGAGCACTTTCAGCAGGGTTGAAGACATGGGGCAGTGATAAATGCAAATCCCCAGTGCTCTGCACAATGCAGGTAATGGGTCTTCAGCAGCTTCTCCTTGGTGGGGGGGAGGCACAGTCTGGCTGACCTCATCCGGGAGAACAAAAGACAAAAAGATGAGAACCTGCAGGAAGCAGCAGCAATGACAGAGAGTGAGAAGTGTTTTGGGTGCCTGAGTCTCAGAGACACAGGGCTCACAGTCTGGTCACAGCCTCTGAGGGGAGGACAACAAGCCACTGCCTGGCAGCAGTTTGTCCAAAAGCATGCAAGTGACAGAATGCACATTTATCATGGTTGAAATGAGGCGTTTTGGGGGTCAGTTGAAGCTAACCAAGCATCAGCACTCATCCCGGTGTGGGCATCTCCAAACCAGAGACAAACCCTAGGCTGTGCCTCACAGCAGCCCTGGTGTGCTAAACCGCATGCAGGAGAGGCCAGCCTGAGGGGCAGCCGCTCATGGGAGCAGAGAGGAGCTGCTGCAGCCAGCTCCCAGAGCTCTGTTGCTGAAGCCACAGCCAGCAAGCATGCCGGAGTCACTGGGGTTGGGGAGAAATGCCCTTGGGACACAATGAGACACTGACAATTCAGGAGCTGGCAGCCCTGGCACTAGCTCTGCCAGGATCCCTCTCTTCAGAGGTCTGAACACCCGCAGGGTGCTGGTTAAAGAAATACATTTTTCCTTGCTGTTTTTCAAGGTTGAATGATGCATAATCACTGCTGTTTGATGAAGCTGCTTGTTAATTATGCTTACTGAAATGCATTTCCCCATGTGTCTTCCCAAAAGACGTGATGCTGTCCCACAATACACAGCACAGCTCTAAGTTGAGCAGAAAGTTAAGGCAAAAATACCACCATTTTCAAGGTGTTAAATGACTAGCATGGACTTGCATACTTAGTGTAGTATACTCTACTCCCCTCTCTGCCACAATCAATACCATTCTGATTTCTTTATCATGGATGATGGGGGATGGAGATGAGCGATCCTGTTCATACCTCAGCTTTGGCATTTTGATTCCCAAACAGCCCATTCACTAGCAGCATAAAAATAATGTAAAAACAAATACATCAAATAAATGTAGCTTGAAGACATCTCTATTACAACCCTGCTCTGTATTCTATAAGCAAAATATGTACTGTGCATACAAACACTGGGGGAATGAAGGGATGCCAGTATTAACACTGACATATCAAGCAGTTCCTTCATGAGACCACGTTATCTATGCAATCACCCACAAGTATTTACATATCATGAACGATGTTTTCCAAACAACACCTCCAGCTGTACTGCCTCATGCTGTTCTTGGATGAAGTTCAGGAGAAGAACGAGGCCAAATCGGCACCCACAGAGGGTGTTCTACACACCCCTGAGTTGGGGTTACTCTGTGGCTGTGAAAGCCCCATGCTGCTGGAGGTAAAGCACTGTGTCTGAACACCCAAGACAGGCAAGTCCCCAAGCAGAAACAGGGTGGACAAGTTGTTAGCTGGATTCAGCCTCAATCTCTGGCCACAAGGTTGGGAGGCTTCTCGTTTTTCGTGTTCTGGTATTGGTTCCTTTGAACAGAGTTAAGTGTAGGCAGACCTTGCACACTGCTTACTAGGGCTCCTCTTTGGAGCAGTTGTGGCTAATTTGTCACTCGTGGGATGTGGTTGGTGGCTGAACTCCCATGGCATTTTTACAGCCTTCTCCAGATGAAAATAGGTTAATGAGGAAGAAGGTTTGAAAAAGCCACCCATTCTGCAAACAGCCTCCTTCTGCAGATATACTGACTGAACAAACAGCGCTGGCAGCCCAGAAAGTTCGAATAACTTCGTCATAGATCAATGAGTTAGACCCACTCCTAAATCCTGATCAATCACTCGTTCAGGTAGGGCGCTTTATGACACTAATAAAACAAACTGTGGTGTGAATTGTCACAGCAACAGTTCAGCAAGTTGCCTCCGAGTACCAGAATGTCTCCAGGCCTTCACCGCATCCGGACTCCAGCACAAGTTATATATTTTACTTACCTAAATTCCCTTTGTAGGCACATGCTATTTCTCTACTTCTTTTCCTAAGCCATTGTGATAAATTTACTTTTAAGAAGCGCTTGTTTCATTGAGTGTATTTACAGGGTAAACCAAAAATCACCTCCCCTCCCTTTTGAAAAAGTGAAACATTTGGGAATGAAAGGAGCTAATACTGTAGAAATTATTAACCCATGATCGCCCTGATCAAATCCACAGTGTGTGCAAGGACAATGTATATAACACCATGAAAATGCGGCTTGCATTCTTATGAACTTCCTTTTCTTTCACATGCTGACGAGCAGAGCATGAGGCGAATGGGACATCCATACAGGATGTGGGAGGTGAGGGCTAAACTCGCACTCTGTTGATGAGAATGTGATCCACTGCTCCCACCCTTTATTAGGAGAGTCTCTTTATCCTCTGCCTTCCATCTACCCTGATGGGAGAGCAGATGGCTGCTCTCAGCCAGCTGTGGCAAAACACTCGACTGTTTCTTGGCAATAGGAGAAGGAAACAAGTGGATGTCCATGTGAGGTGAGAGAGACACACAGTTATGCTTGGCAAATATACAGGCATATTCCAACCAGAGAAATAAATGAATTTAGCATTCAGCTGTATGTTCCTCCAAGCACACCCCACTGCTGGGGTAATTGTGCTGCAGCCAAGGGAGCAGAGCCATGGAGAAGGATTTTTCTTTCCAACTGCAAGAATCCCTGTGGCTCCTCTGAAGTCTCTTTTTCAGTGCTTCATCTCCAATGGTGGACATGAGCACTGGTCAGGGGGATAAAGCTGCTCTCTGAGGGGGTTCAGGACATGCTGCAGGTTCAGGTCCAGAAGAAGGTTCAGAAATGGACCATCCTCGGTCCATTTCCGTGATGCTTAGGCAGAGCCACGCTGCCATGATATATACCACTGCCATTACAGATACCATGGTTGTAGATACCACAGATAGTACTGGAGTCCCATGTGAACCTGTGCCATTGGCATCCAGTTTCTCCATAGGCAACAGGCCTAGAGCAAATTGAATTGCAGTGCCTTTCCCATTGGCCAGCTGGCTGGGCATTATCCAAAACTTGGTGAGTCTCTCCATTGCATTTTGGTGGCTTTTGAACCAGA
This sequence comes from Coracopsis vasa, assembly GCA_026283785.1. Classification (NCBI taxonomy): domain Eukaryota; kingdom Metazoa; phylum Chordata; class Aves; order Psittaciformes; family Psittacidae; genus Coracopsis; species Coracopsis vasa. Next base: position 35,377 of record JANHGB010041910.1, read on the forward strand.
GTATTCCTGAACTTTGTCTTCAGAGCTCCATTATGAACTTTCCATTTCCTGCTGAACCATGAAGTGCCTGTAATCTAGGACAAATGAAGCTCAGCTTAGAAAGAAGTCCTTACTACAAAAAAAAGAGACTATGAGTACATACACCAGGCTGTCATGTATTGGGCTCACTTGCAATCTAACTTCCTGTCTTATGGAGTCTCCAAATATCACAGTTCCTACAAGAGAAAGGGAGAGGCAAGTCCATCATACTTACAACACACACTTGGGTTAACGTTAATCAGGCAATTATTGCTCTGTAAGGAAAGTATCTGTAGATAAAGTCCAGACCATTACAGGACATGATTCTGTTGGCATCAGTCATTCATACTTCCACAAGAGGTGCCGCTAAGTATTCCTCAATTATTAACGAGCCTGAAGACAGATGAATGGGTATAGTTATGATGTCACAAGGGAGACACCTTTATGTTAGGAGAACTCTAAGTTAAACAAAGCACCTCACAGTAAGTTGAAAGCTCTTCCCATTTGCGAGGTGAGAATTTGCACCAGCCCAGGTCAACAGCAGTGCTGAGCCACGGGGCAGTTGATAGCTCAGGCTGCAGGGTGTGATCCAGGCTCCATTTGGGCATTAGGAAATTTTTACCCACCTCCCGCAGGCACTGAAGGATCTGACAGGATGGGGATGAGCATTGTGTCAGTCAGTGCCAAGATGCTTCATTGAAATCACCCAAAAAATCTTGTCCAGAAGCCCTGCTACCAAGATGGATAAAAAGATGATGAAAGCTCACAAACTTACCTTGCTCTGGGCTCTTTCTCTTTACCCTGGTCTGTATGCCTTTCTAATCTGTCTCCTGGACCACTGTTTTCCACTTTGACTCTAAAGCTAGCATGGAAAAACTCCTGGCACAGCAGTATGACAACAGCCCTCTCTACAGATCTGCTCTTCCCTCTGTCCTCCTGTCTAAATTGGACCATAACTTCTACAGAGAGGCCTGGTGGGGGGTGAATATTACCCACCACTGCAGTCTGTGGAGAGCCACTACGTGTAGCCTGCAATTCATGCCTCCTTCACACAGCCAGAGTGTGGAAAGTTAAAATCAGCCACCTGGATGCCACTGCAAACAGGCAAAATTACCACATTTCCACTGACACCCTTGGAATACAGGCATCTACACAGAAAACGGACCCCTCAGTCTCTTAGCAGAGTCTGTCCACAGTGTTTATGTAAAACTGACACCTATGATCGCTTATGGAACTGCATGAATGGGGAAAAATGTTTGAATGTTATGTTGCCGAGGGACCCTGTCAGCCTGCTGTATCATGGTACTAGTATTTTGTTAATAGTCTTGTCATCTCCACCTTCGCAAGTGCTCACCTATGGTTTGCCCCTTGGTGAACCACAGGGTCGTTTCCAGTCCTGGCAGCATGCTCACTGCCTTAAAATGAACAGGGGGAGTGACTGCATGGGGGGAAATAGTGCCCTGAAAGGAGGACCTGGGGGAAACCCACACCCCCACCTTTCTCTGGAAGACCTGGAAAATAGTTGTTTCTTGACCCCTGGGGTGGGTAGATTAGGGAAAAGAGAACAGGTCTGAGAGCACTGACTTCAATGAGCCCTCCAAAGATGGAGGGTTGAGCTCTGACCTGGCATCTTTGGGAGTGATGGTAATGAAAGCGTTATGCACTGAGGAGCCATGTGTAGAATACAAGACAGAACTGGGCAGGCACTTTGCATCTACCTGCTACATGGGAGCTAAAAAGTCATGCAATCACCTCCTCAAACAAAGATTTGCAGTCAGGCTGCATTCACGTCAGTTGAAGGCAGATCACGGCCTCCCAGAGGATTTCTAAGATAGGATAACAACCACACACACACAAAAAATGCAGTCTGCCTTGAATTCCTCTGGAGGGTCACTAAGGCACTGCAAAGCCAGCTCTGGGTTGAATTCACTGGCTTGCCTGTAGTCCTTGCAGTAAAACATGTTCTTCTGCTGCAAAGCTTCGTGCTAAGAAAAGGAGAGATGTGTGGAACCGTGCTGTCTTTGGAGCAGGGGTGCAAACAGCATCTCTAGATTGACTATTTATACGATCTGCTGTTCCTGAGGACCACATGGCTTGATGGGCACCACACTGCAACACTAAGTGTAGTATACAGGGTAAGACCAAAGTTTCTGGATCAGCCTGGTAGTTAGTTCCCAAAATCAGGCAGGGATGGGTGGGAAGGGAAGGAGTAAGAGAAGCATGGCAAGCAGAAAATAATCCATCTCATTGCCACCTTCTCAGCTTCTGGTGGATGTGAATCTTGAAGGACTGTCTGGGCTGGAGCTTGCAGCTCCAGCCTGTGTCCTGCAGCACCAGTTAGCCTGTCTTCCCAGCTCTGGCCAAGTCCTGCTGAAACTTGTTTATACTGGGGGCTTCCACGCTATCTGGTGGCAGCGAGTTCCCCAGTTCGGTTATGTACGGTATGGGAAAGCATTCCTTTGCATTTATTTCGAATCGGCTGCCTGGTAGTTTCAAAGGAAGGAGTTCCCATTCTGTCCTATCTAATTTGGAGGATGTGTGCCCAGTGGCTAGACCACAGGACCAGATCTCTGAATTAATTCTATTTTTATCTCTGTCATTCTTCTAAAAGAGCAGGTATTATTATTCATTGCAGGGAGCTTCACCTTCAACCAGCTCAATTAAAATTACCCCGAGCAAGCAGTGATCTGGAATTCGGACTGAAATGACATAGTCAAGACTAATGTGCCCTGTATACCTGCAGAGAGCAGGTAGAAACTAAACCAGGCAATAAAGGTGAAATTTCTATTTTAAATTTCCAATGCCTGGATCAATTTGTGCAATTGAAGCTGCTGCTAACATGTTACTAAATAGCTTGACGTACAGTAGAAGACTGTATTATACAGCAGAATGCCTGTACTTACAGAAAGATCAGACAAGATCCCACATGAAAGGGAAAAATGTGTAATTGCTAAACCCAGCAATTTACATACTGACCTAAGAGCCATCTTTTCTCTAGCTGTTGTAATGGTGCAGTTCCCTGTTTCTATTGACGTGTCTCCATGTCACTTGTCATTTGCCAGTGAAATAGCACAAATATCTTGACAAATTTCAGCTACACCAAAGCGTGCTCAACAACCTGCATTAGCGGGTGAGAAACCCAACCGCTGGGAGAGGTTCAAGTGTACAAAGGTGCTGCTTAAAAGGAGAAGTGGTAAGTGTCTGTGTTAATTATAGTCTTGGGCACATGCTAATTCTGTTGTCCCACAAGCAGGGTTCTCTTACCCGGTGTGCAAAAGCCCGTCAACACTGGGTTGAGATATTTACTTCTATTATGATTCTGCAGAAAAGCAGAATGCACAGCCAGCACGCCTTCTAGGAAACAGGTAAAGCCTTTTGTATAAAAAGCCAACAAGGGAGTAAGCATATAAAGATAGGTGATTGGTTACCAGCGCTTTACATAATGAAATCTCAAACACGCATGTCTTGATTCTTACCCAAGTCATTATACCAGGGTGGTCCTATATTTACGTATAAAATCCCCTCCTACAGGTGTGGCTTTTAGTACTATAATCATCCAAGGTAACTAGAGGTTATACCTTTATCCTATCAGTTACCTCTAAGTTACTGTTCAACCCTGCGTCCTGATGCGGATCCTGCTAAAACAATAGCTGACCATGAAATAAGCACTTATGGTATCTTTCTCCTAAGGACTTTTCCATTCCCGTTGCTACAGTCCCAGGACAGACCATCGTAAATGCTCATTTTTAGATTTTTAACCTCTTTCAACATCAGTGCCATGCTCACAGCCCAGCGTTAATGGGGTATTTTTCCTTGTTTCAGAGGCAAAAAAGCCACAAGGAAAGTCAGGCAGCCTTTCTGCAAGGGGTCGTTTGCATCCAGGACGTGTACAAATCACTTTACGCTTGTTTAGAAACTAATGCAATCAAAACACCCCAGGCCCCTCCTGTTAACCCAGAACCATCATTATGAAGATGCTTATGCCACAGCGGCTTACTACGCTCAGTTTACTGGGACACTGGAAAGCTGCATTTTCAGCCATTTGATCAGCAATTTCCCGAGGTTGCTAATGACTTGCAAAAATCAGCCCAACAGTAACAACCTCAGGGAGGCTCCGTTGTCACCCCTGAGAACCCTTATTTGTTTTCAGAATGAGAAATTTCATTAGGCAAGGTTTTTCGGAGGAGAACTTCATGCCGTGTGCCCTGTGTCGCTTCCTAGTGCCACCCAGGAGCTGAAGCCTTGGCAGAGCTGAGGACCAACTGGGGCAAAGGAAATTAATCCAGTTTTAAACTGGTTCCCTCTGCATTTTCCCACTTCTTGTCCAGGATAAGCAGCTGAGCTCATCTCCATCTTATGGAGTTTGCCCCTGTGCCCATGCTTGGGCTCATGCATGGGTTTCATGGCCAGGAGAAGGGCTGGGGCATGACATTGGGGGCCACAGCCGGAAGTCCTCCATAGCTGCTCTGGGGTTGGCCAGGAATGCCACCACATGCAGCCAGGTGGCATTCCCCTGGCGTGCAAACAAACTCATCCGGGCAGGCGCAGAAATAGGGATAATCAGGTGTCACCAGCATTCTTACAGGCTTTCTCAACTTCCACCATCCTAAAAAACCCACGCTCATGTGGCACACTTAGGAATCCCCAAAGACTCTCCATTAAGTTGCTAATTGCTGCTAATTATTACGAGGATGATTTGTGAGAGCTGGTAGCATGCTTGGTGCTGTGGATATTGCAGAGCAGTGCCAGTCCCCAGCTGGTGGCACTGCACTGAAGGAGACACAAACATCACAAGCAGCATCTCTGGCAGCAGGTTCAGATCCATCCCAGGGGCACTGAGCAGGATACAGTTCCCCCACAGGGAACCATGGGGTAAGGGTAGACACAGCACTGCTGTGTCTGGTTGTGCTGCACTCTTCCTTTTCCCTCTTTTGACAAGTTGTGTTTGTGGGCATGCTCCCCAAGTTATTTTGAAGACAGGCTGGCACTGCAAGGCACTCGGGGTCTAAGGAAAGGAAGAAGATGAAGGCAGATACTTGCTTTTATCTGGCAGGAGAGAGTGAGCCACTGGAGAAGTTCCCCTTCATGGGATAAGACTCTTCCTCTTTGGATGGCAGAGTAACACACATAGCTCCCTACCCTGCAAAGGGAAAGCAACTACCTGTACGTAAGTGCCCCCAGTCAGTGACTGCCTACTAGCCTCCTCTTCCCCATCCATTGTTGTCTGGAGAATGATTTTTCTTAGAGCAAATGTTTCCTCTCTCCTTGGCTGAAGAAAACAGGCTAAATCAGTGATGGCGTCTCCTACAGAGCCACTTATTTAGCTTGCTGTCAAAATCATTGTATGTATCATTTTTGCACAATTTTATTTCACAGCATAGGATTAATAGAGAAGGAGAGCGGGGCTTAAAAAAATCAGTTGCAAACAGCATGTTCTGATGCAAATGAACAGTCTCCAGCAGCATTTGCAAATCTGCAGTAGAGCCTTGTGCATCAGACTGCAAAGGAAACTGGGGCCCTGGTGACAGAGGAGCTTTTTCTCTTTGTTTTTTTTTTTTTCTTTATTTTTTTCAACCAGAAGTGGGGAAAAAGGCTGATAACATCCAGCTGGAAGCTGAAATAGATACTTAAATTCCATTAAGTTAGAGAAGGAATTGCTCAACATTCCAGGAAGAATATGCTTAAGGTCCACGGTTCTGAACCATGCTGCGGGATGTTCCCCTGCATCAGGCCTTCCTAAGGGAGCTCTGTGCTGGGCTCCGCCGTCTCCATCTCCTGTGCAAGAGGAGTGCAAACCAGAGACAGTCATTTCCCATTCAGCTCATGTGGCCGTCAGCAGCTGATTAGCAGAAGGGAAACTGGCCAAGATTATTTTTAGCCTAACAGCATCCCTTTAAAGTCTGTAACACATTGATCTACGATGAATGTGCGCCTGAACAAAGTCCAGTGCAAAATTCCTTCTAAATATTGCGCAGAAGTGAATGCAAATGTACATGGGAGTTGGAAGCTTGGCTTCCAGACGGCTGCCTGTCTGTCAGGGCAGCTCTCTGTGCCGTACAGATTGATCACTCCCTATCGGAAGTCATTCAGAATGAAACCCGTGCCTTGCTAGACAACCCCTAATTTTCATATCTGTTATCTGGGCATCGCAGCAATGGCCAGAGTGAGATTACACAGGTACGTAGATGGATGCTTTACATTGCCTTCTAATGACCAAAAAAGGGCCCTTGGAGAGAATGTGTCACTTTGCCCCAAGGGAGGACACGATGGGTGACACATCTGTGATAAGAGTAACTCAGCTACTAGTTTCTGCTTGCCCATTTTGACTCTGTATGTGTGTAAACTTTGTCCTAAATAGCAAAATACCACATGCCATGAAGCTACCCCGTCATAATGCTCTGGTTTTATATCAAGGTTTTCACTGAAGTATCTTAACAACTGAAACTAACACTGTAAGCAGCTTGTTGAGGTTATCTCCTAAGCTTGCCGTTGGAAGCCCACCAGACACATCATGGACCCAAAAAATGGGGGATTGCAAATGACCTGGTGGGGCTGCTTCCTACCCCCACTCACGTGGTGGGTTGGCTCTGCCTTTTCTCAGATGCAACGTGCTACTCAGGAGGGGAACAGAGAAGCTTTGCCTTGAACCCTGCAGGACAAGTCATCGCCTGAAATGACTCACTGAGATACGACAAGCTTTGTTTAGAAACTGATATATCCAGCCAGGAGCCCTCGGAGGCTGTAAAGCATCTGTTTGACTCCCTCGGCGGGTTAGCTCTGTGTAAATCATTCACGCACACCACAACCCGCTCCTGCTCCCCCTCCTCAGCCCTCACTGTTTGTGGCTTCTTGCTAATAAAACGTCTCCTGCCTTTCCACTGGCGAGCGGCTCAGGACACGCGGCCTGGAGTCTGACCTCAAAGCAGGCTGGGATTTGAATCTGAAATCCACTCGGTTTGATCTCGCAAGAGCCGCCGTGCTGCACAGCTTGTACGTCTTTAGTAGAAAGGCATGCCTTCAAATCCGTGCCTTTCGGAGGCCTGTCTCCGTTGTCAGCTGCCATCTTTCGAGAGAAAGATCTAATGTTAGAGAAAAGCTGCCCTCCACTGCTGGAGCACACTGCTGCTGTGGCATATGAAAGCAGGAAAAAGCTTCAAATAAAGGTCTTCTGCTCAGGCTCACAAGCAAAAAAGGCTTTGGGTCTCCTCTGTCCAGACAGGCGTTTGTTGGGATCTGCTTTAAATGGGCAGCCACAGCACCAATGCTTATCTTTGTCTGCCTAAGCGTTTATACCTTGCCTGTCATCATAGGTGCTGTTATTTTGATGGAAACCTACAGATCCAAGGGTTTTCCTTTTAAGTACCTTTCCTAGAAATCCTGAGGGATTCCAGGAGACCCTACTCTCTTCCATAAATCAGTGAAGAAGAAAGAAACCCTCCACGCGGAAACAGCAGCTCGAGACTCTTTGTACATAGTGGTTGTGATGATGTGTGGACTCTGTGCAGGGGCCAGGCTGTGGCTGCAGCCCTGGGGACCTTGGGTTCAGATCTCTGTGGCCTTCAGCTAGGGTTGTCCTCAGGAGCCCCCTGAAATGTATCACCAGTGGTAACACTGGGTGTTAGGGGTCTGGGGCACCTCTGCCATGTCCCTACTACCCTGATGCTGCTCCTGCCACAGTGCTCTTTGCACACTGCTGCATGACTCCCACTAAATGGTGTTTTCGCACCCCGGAGGAATTAGTGGAGCTAACAGGGTTAAAGGTGCTCTAATGTACCATGGCATAACAGCCCAGGCATGGTGCCCAGGGGCAGCAAGCCCTGGGGACACCCCATCCTAGTGCCAGAAGGGCGAGGAACTGGTGGCACACCAGGGCAGGAGAATTAGGATGAGAAATAAGTGCAAACCTCCCATTACCTGGAGACAGCAAAGACGCTGCGGGAGAGCATGATTAGGCTAGGAGCAAGGCAGCATGATGGTTTACCTTTTAATCTGTTCGGCTTACTGTGCCCCAAAACCAGAGACCCTGCTCTAACCCAGCAAGGGTGTGCCGCCGGGAATCGCAGCAAAGAAAACCGAAAACAAATGTCCTTGTCTTTTCTTCCTGCCCCATCACCCTGTCATCCAAATGACGCTTCCCTGCTGTGTCACGGTGGCTTGCTGTGAAAATATCCCGGGGTTTGGGTGGAGTTAAAAAGGGGGTTACACACTAAGAATAACTGCCCCAGCAGTCACCTGGCTGAACAAGAAGTTGCTCTGTAGCTGACTTACTTTAAAAAGCACCAGCCAAATGTGAGCGCACTGAGACTGAGCTCTCACCTCACAGTCAGAGCGCATGGGGAAGGAATCAGTACTGGCACCAGGAGAGCAGGAGGACAACAGGACCAAGGGAAAGGTGCAGAAATGGCATGTGTGAGGAGGCTTTGCCTATGCAGGATTGCAACAGGTATCTGCAAACACATCACAAACATGCCTTGAAAAGCACTTTTCCATATTGTGAACGCAGGAAAGGCTGCTTGTGGTCTTCATCATCCAGGGTCTGCCTGCAGCAGGGTCCTGGCAGCTCCAGCCCTGTGTGCCTGCACTGCAGGCTGCCTGTGGGAAAGGCTGTTCCTTGGATCCTTTTTGCCACAATAACACAATGGGAGACTTTGTCATGTGCCTGGCAAAACCAGAGGCTTCAGCGCAGTGGAAATTGCCTGCCACCAGCTGCTGAAGCATCAGCATGTTTTCCAGACCATTTCAGATCGCTGGAGCTCTGGAGACAGAACGGTAATGGGGAAAAACAAAATTAATAGCTATAAGCACAGGTGATGCAGGCACAGTCAGGACAGGGCACAGTGTGGAAGGTAGAATCTCATGGGAGAAAGCCTAGGTGTGGCTGGAACCAGTCTTAGTCTCAGACTTGGTCAATGGTTCATGTCTAATGGACTGCATAGAGAAAAACTGAGGTAGAATTAAGCTAAAATGATTTGTATAGAAACTGAAATTGAGAAGGATAAGGAGACTGTACTGCTGAGTCATGAGGTTCAGACTGGACCCCCTGGCTTTCTAAACTCCCAAAGGAGCCTAGGTGCGGCTCAGTCCAATCTTAGTCTCAGACTTGGTTAATGATATACATCTAAAGGGTTACAAGTGTTAGCAGCAGTTTGCAGTTCTAAGGTGGATCTTCCACAGTGAGTCAATAGAACTTACTACAATTGTTGTAACAATCTCTATACACTTACACACACACGTTTACATAAAGCCATATAAATGCATACCTGTTAAAAATTTCCCTCTAGTCAATGAAATATTCACATCTAATATCTTGTCATTCCTCAGTGAGCAAGGGCCAAGCCTTAAGGAGCAGGGGACTTTAGAATAGATCCTGTCTCTTGGTCCTCTGACTATTGCAGACTTAAGAGCTTCTGAGCTCTGAAAGGTGTGCCATTCAGAGGGAGGTGCTGGTTGCCATCCGCTACTGTCCAGTGGAGCTCAAAGGGCCTCCCATAGGACCACTGTTTATAGGGTCTCAAGGTGATGGCTTTGGTCATTAGTAGATTTCCATCCTGGCCACAACCTGAGTCAGTAACTGCTAGAAATTTTCCAAAACTCCAGTAGCGATGGTATCATTTCACTTGGGCTATGATCAAGGGAAGGAGTTCTTGAGGCTGTCAGGGGATGACTGATTATCCCCACTCTCGCTTCCCACCTTAGCCAGGGAACAGGATTCCCTGGTAAGATCAATGCCCCCCTCCTTAGCCATATAAGAGCTCTTTGTATAGTCCAGAGGTGTTTTACTGCCCAGGTCATTACACAAAGGCCAAGGCCTGATGGGAATTCCTGAAACCATGGAGCAGCCCAGAGGGTGGGGTGGGGGGATGCACTACCACAAAGGAGAGTGGGATTTGGTTGCTGGAGTTAAAAGGGACCTGTTTTTCTTTGGCAGGAGCAGTAAAGTTTGTCTTCTGGAACCATTAAGATGTAACCAGGATGGCTTGTCATCACGTGGCATCACCCCAACACCAGTTTTACTGCTGGTTCTGCAAAGGGATCAGATCAAGTTACTAAAGGTCACGGCTAATTGTGTGCAGCCAAAATTGCATATACTTTTAGCATCAGCAGCATTCTAGGCCTGATATGAAAGCCAAAGAAACCACTGGGAAAAAATCCATTTACTCCCTCGAGTTTTCTCCTCCTAGACCAGCCTTATGGAACAGTCCCACAGGAATCCAAGCTACCAGCAGAACACTTGCAAGCTGCACAGATAGAAAACCAAGGCACATTGCTTAAACTGAGAAACATGAGTATTAGTGAATCTATGTTGCTTGGTATGGTATTACTGCCATGCATGACTGTGCAGGATTTGCTCCAGACCCTTGCCTCGTTGCTCTCTTACTTCTCTTCTATGTTCATGGAGGTCTGTCTTTCATAGGCAAAATCCAATTCAAAGTGGGTTATTTATTTTAAGCCAGGCTGTTCGGATCAAGTTCTTAGGATGTTCACTGAGCAAAATACCCGATCTCTAATCTCTGCTTAGCCTCTGACTTTGCACTTGACTTAGGAGGGTGTGATGCTGTGCTGCAGGGATGCCTGCAGTTGCAGCCCCAGGATCTGGAGTCACAAACCAGGTCAGGGGAGCAGGAACAAAGAGGGAAGGGGGCAGCTGCCTGAAACCCATGTGGCCGAGGCAGGACATCCGTTTGCAGGCAGGACCCTGCTGCTGAGTGAGGTGACTGTGGGAGCAATGGGTCTTGGCCTTGCCTGCCACGCAGCATGTGGGCTCTCTCACAGAGGGACCGCTGGGAGCTGCCCTAGCTGCTGGCAAACACATCACCATTTCCATGCCCTCCTCCAGTTTATAAGTAGAGAAATGGATGTTTCAGTGCAACTTTTTGGGTAGATTTTTGCCACCCTCAAAGTGCTGCAGAAAGCTCAGTTCCTGGGCATCCACGAGGACGTCCTGGATCCACCTGGACATCATGCCACATGCAGAGCGGTGCATCCCAGTGGTGTGTGTCTCCTGATGGCCTCTTTCACTGCAGCCTGTCTTGGTTTGGACACTGTGTTGTACATCCCCTCCCACACTCTTTAACTTGTCCTGTCTTCCCAGGCTGCTTTCTGGCCTGCACAGGGAGGTGAGCTCCAGCAGATCACAGAATCACAGAGTCACAGAGTCATTAGGGTTGGAAGGGATCTCTGGAGATTATCTAGTCCAACCCCCCCTGCCAAAGCAGGCCTACCCAAAGCAGGTTACACAGGAACATGTCCAAGCAGGTGTTGAATGTTTAAAGAGAGGGAGATTCCATGATCCCTCCAGGACAGCCTGCTCCAGTGCTCTGCCACCCTCAATGTAAAGTTCTTCCTTATGTTGAGGTGAAACTTCTTGTGTTTTAGTTCATGGACATAGATTCTTAGGCATTTTGGGTGAAGGAAAGAGGTAACCCAGAGGGATTCCCTTCTGCCACATAGGCATAGCTGTTCCCAAGCAGCGTACAGGACCCTTTCCGATACAGCTCCCTGTGGGAAAGCAGGGAAGCTGTCAGTCCAGGGCCAAGCATGTTTTCAAGCTGTTGGAGTGCTCCTTTTCTACTTACGTGGGGGTAAGTGGAAATGTGAAAGTCAAACTCCTCCAGACCTGGGACAGTGTGGCTCTTGGTGCCCCTAACCACAAGGATAAGCAGAAATGAGGTGCCTTTGCTGCAAGGCTGCAGTGTAGGAGCAGTGCCATGACGGTGTGGGAAGCTCTGGGCATTCAAACAAAAGAAGAAGTGGACACAGTTAAAAGGATTTTCTGATATTTGTTTAGCTTGGCTACCACACTTTATTGGAGAAAAGGAAGGGTTTTGCTGAAGTTGAAACAAACACTAGATCAGAACATTAAATAAAGGGTTAGCAAACCTGCCAGTAATGCTAAGTCAGGTATGCTGATGAGGTCAAAATTGAATTCCACACTAAAATTGGAAGTTTCAAATACAAGTGTTCACAGCAAGCAAAATTTTATTACTACCAAACCTCCAGGTGCTCTGAACAGCTCTTTCATTACCATTCATCTGATCAGTATCTGCAATACTAAGATCCACCACAGAGACAGAGGAGAGCAACTTTTCAGTCTACATAGGGCAGACACAGCAGGGAATCTGGAAACTGTCTACCCAGCCTGCTGTGGGGCCCGTCGTAGGCTGACAAGGTCTGCAGTACCACCTAAACATCTCCTTCTGATCTTTCCCCCATCGCTGTCCCTTCCCTCAGCTCCTCCCTTAAATTATATTAAGTATAGGAGTAATTTAAAGGTGCTACTTCAGTGCGGTCAGGAGAAGCAGAGGGCTGGGAAGATAAGGCTGTGTATTCTGCACCTAGTTGATGTGTATTCTGCACAAACAGAAATGCTTTTGTTTGCCATGAAGAGCAGAGTTTGTCTTGGGTCTTTCCTCCCCCCGGCTTTTCCACTTTTCCTTCCATTCCCAAGTATTTTTGGCGTTTCAGAGTTTGGAAAAGCTCCGACGTTTTGAAGGTTGGCCAAATCCCTGTGAAAAATTAAGGAAAAAGGGGAAAAAGAAAGGACCATTTCTCATTTCTCTCCCCGTTTTCACAGGAAATACTTCACGTTTCTGATGAGCTCTGCCTTTCTGCTTCGCCAGTTCCTGGCCTCAACTGCAGGAATTAAAGGGAAAGGCACTCCTGTAGGTCAGGGAATATATGGAGCTCTTCTATAGTGCAACAAAGAGTGTAGAATATATAGAATCCTATATAGAATATATATAGTGTATAATATATAGAATCCTATGTAGAATATATATAGTGTATAATATATAGACTCCTATGTAGAATATATGTAGTGTAGAATATATAAAATCCTATGTAGAACATATATAGTGTAGAATATATAGAATCCTATATAGAATATATGAAATGTAGAATATATAGCATCCTATATAGAAAATATCTAGTGTAGAATATATAGCATCCTATATAGAATATGTCTATTGTAGAATATATAGCATCCTATGTAGAATATATATAGTGTATAATATATAGAATCCTATGTAGAATATATATAGTGTATAATATATAGAGTCCTATGTAGAATATATAAAATCCTATGTAGAACATACATAGTGTAGAATATATAGAATCCTATATAGAATATATAGAGTGTAGAATATATAGCATCCTATATAGAATATGTATAGTGTAGAATATATAGCATCCTATATAGAATATGTATAGTGTAGAATATATAGCATCCTATGTAGAATATATATAGTGTAGAATATATAGGATCCTATATAGACTATATATAGTGTAGAGTATATCAAATCCTATATAGAATATATATAGTGTATAATATATAGAATCCTATGTAGAATATATATAGTGTAGACTGTATAGAATCCTATATAGAATATATATAGTGTAGAATATATAGAATCCACTCCCTAGGACTTTAGATAGACTCCTTAAGGAGATATTCTTGATCTATTCACTTGGCTGTGTGTGAATGTCCTCATGAAGGTCCTGAGCACGTTGAGCTCTGTGTATGGTGATAGGTTTCTGCCTGCACTATGTAGGGGTAAACCACATCCATGAACCATGGACTTCCATGGGCAGCCTCTTTAATAGAGCTCATTCTCCTAAGAGCTCATTCCATTCTTGTAACTCTTCCATTAGACTTTTCCATCCTATTACGCTTGTCCAGCTCATCTCAAAATGCCCCATCTCCGTGTTGGACATCCACACTGGGGTTGCTTCCAAGTGTACTCCTAATTTGCCTTCACTCAGGGGGAAATTCGCCTTGATTCCTTGGTTTTCCCCTTCTTTCTGTCAAATCTGAATGACCATGGGATGGTTCCTCCACATGGGGAGCCATGGGGCAGGGCAGGAGCTCTTCTCTCCCCAGCCACAGGCACAAGCAAAGGGATGGCAAGGAGGAGGCAAGCCCCTGGTACCACCACTCATGGCTTGCACATCACCCAGTTTGCACCCCAAAGAGCCCAGCTCTTGAGCTGTGCTGAGTAAGGGTTTGATGCCTGGATTTGCAACTCGGAGACGATTTATTCCCTTGAATTAAAAGATGATGGAAGACAGAGTCTCCTTAAGAAACACAAACCAAAAAGGGGGGTGTGAGTGCAAGAACCACGTTGGGGCTGGAGCTGGGCTGGACCTTTCAAATGATGGGTGTTTATGTCATGAAGCATCTTCTCTTCATGAGTGTGCATCCTCTAGAGAATAACCAGTGGAGGCCAGAACCTTGCCTGGCCAGGCTCTAGCAGGCTCAGAGGACCACATAACCTCTGGCTGTTTATTCCTTTCCATCTCTAGTCATGCTTCCCAACAGTGTAATCCCTTCCTTCTGTTTTGTAGGAGGAAGATGATGATGGCCTTCCAAAAAAGAAATGGCCAACAGTAGATGCCTCTTATTATGGTGGACGTGGAGTTGGTGGCATCAAACGAATGGAGGTAATACCAGTTCATGTATCCAGAGCCCTTACTGGTGTGCTATCCCCCTGCAATTACCCAGCAAGGAACTCAGGAGATAGGCACAAACTCCTTTAAGCTTTTCTTTGTGCATCTGAGCCCAGGTTATTTTCCATAGAGGGATATTTGGAAGCCAAACGTAGATTCCTCAAGTTTGGAACCATCTTCCTTAGTACAGTGAGATTCTGGCTAGAAACAAGCTTCATAGCATCGCTCTTCACCTCCCATTGGGACACTGGGAACGTATGGCCAAGGGATGTAACTCGGCAGCAGCCACTCTTGTAACGTGCCCTGATGCATCTTTTCAGGTGCGCTGGGGAGAAAAGGGCTCCACAGAAGAAGGTGCTAAGTTAGAGAAAGCCAAGAATGCCAGGGTGAAGATGCCAGAGCAGGAATACGAGTTCCCTGAGCCCCGAAACCTGGCGAACAACATGCGCAGGCCTTCCTCTCCTCGGAAGTGGTACTCCCCGATCAAGGTAAGCCCAGCCTTGTACATCATGGGATGCTTCTATGCAGTATTAAGTGTTTCAGGGCTAAGATGTAGAACTGGCCACAAATCTGATCTCAAGATGCTGCTGGAGTAGTTGTGTATGAGGGAATCCCTCTGGACACATCCCTAGGGAAGGACTATAAGGAGGAGCTACATGGGGTATTTCCTACCAGGTTGGTGAGGTTTTGGGGTTGCATTGCTTGCTTGGAGCAGAACAGGATCCTGAGCTCTTCTGGTGCTGCAGCCAAGTTCAGTGAAGTTCCTACAGATTGCACCTCCCTTTAGTCCACACTGCATATTCCCTGAGATGAAGGGAATAAAGAGCATCCCCGGCACTGTTCAAGGCCAGGTTGGACACAGGGGCTTGGAGCAACCTGTTCTAGTGGATGGTGTCCCTGGTTGGAACTGGAAGCGCTTTAAGCTCCCTTCCAACCCAACCCATTCTGTGATAATATGAATTCATATCCAAGTGCAAACCTCACACCACTTGGATCTCATTTTGAAGTGGAGATGCTGGTCAATGCCTTAGAAACCTTGAACATGCAATTTATCTGCAAGTAGTCTGCAAAGAGGGTGTAACACACGTAGTAAACCTTTTGGTGTGTAGAGCTCACCTTAAACTGTATGCTGGGGGATGAGAAAGTGCCTCAGTGCTGGAAAAGAAAGGGTTTATTCTGTGTTCTTCCTCCCCAGCAGCAGTCTCCAGTCAGACACATCCTGTTAGCCAGGTTATTGCAGTGTGGATAGGGTACCTCACAGTACATCCAGGTTTCCCTGTGTTGTATCTGGTTACTGATCAGCTCCAAGCAGTGCCCATAGGGATTTGGTAAGTCAGTCTCATGTTTTGGCTCGCCTCAGGCATTGATCGTGCAGCTGGTTCAAATCCAGCAATGGGAATGGCAAGGATGCACAGGGGAGGAAGAGTGGTTTCCGGAGGATGCGGAAATGTGAGCCTCTGAGAACCTGGTCCGGTGCCTTCTCTCTTTTCCCCCTTAAAGATTATCATCTACTAAACAGAGCTGCCCAACAAGTCATCTCAGTGGTGTTATAATGACTTCAACATGTGTTCATTCCCACAATGGGACAGGTTCGAGAGTCAATGTTTGCAGTTTGGAGTGGGAACGCACTAAGCACCATCCCATATAAGCTGCTCCCTTGCTCCTAAAGGCATCTCCTTCCCATTTTGCCTCGGTGTGAAGCATTTGTAACACACACTTTATCCCATCTGGGAGCTTTTCACTCCTACTCTATGGATGGAAATGACCTCATGGAGCTGAGAGACACAGCTCAGTGCTTGTTGCATGCTGCAGTCAGAAGGGCTCACAGCACACAGAGCTATACCTCAGCCACCAAGGAGCTGACCGAAACACTGATTTGAGCCCTGCAATCCACATGGGTCCAACTACCTGAGATCATCAGCTGAGAGCTGGCTCCTTTCCCATAGAGCTGAGTTTCTCCCCTCTTCCTCCATCAGTTCATGCTGTTGGATTGCAGCCTCAGGAGAGTTCATCTGCAGGGGTTATTCTGCATGGTAGGAAATCAGCTCTGATAGAGGAGACGAGTTCATTGCAGATCTGTCTCCCAGCTGGAAGTTCCCTGGTGTCCAAGAGAGGCTTGGAGAAACGATTCAATGTGTGTAGGGTTCAAGTTCAGTTCTGCCTCTGCCTAGGAACAGCTTTGGCTTTGTTACACCAAGAATTCAGTTACAAGGAGGCCTACAAATACCAGGAGTATCTCCTGGGTGATATTCCCAATTCCTTTAGTAATATCTCTTATCTACCATTCAGATTGCATGCAGTTCCAATCCAAGAGCCCTTATCCCAGTGCTCCCGTAACCCTGCAGTGTTCCACATGTGGGCAGGATTTAACAGCCTGTGGACAAGAATGTACCTAATAATAATTATTAATTGCCACCCCCCCCCCCTATTGAACTGCACCCAAATCAGTGGATGCAGATGGGATAAAGCATCCAATGCTTTCCCCATGTGCGATCATGAGCACGCATCAGATCCAGAGGGGATCATTCCTATGAAGCAGGGGTCAGATCCAGAGGGGATCATTCCTATGAAGCAGGGGTCAGATCCAGAGGGGATCATGCCTATGAAGCAGGGGTCAGATCCAGAGGGGATCATTCCTATGAAGCAGGGGTCAGATCCAGAGGGGCTCATTCCTGTGAAGCAGGGGTCCTGCAGTTCCTCTCGGTAAGGAATCAGCAAAGTCCATCAGCACTCTTGGCAGCTTGTCCTGAAGATGGGAGCACATGGAGAGGAGCTTGCATTGTGTTATACAGGGAAGCTCAGCAGTCATCAGGCAGAGGGAGGTGGGGGAGCCCGTTGGGTCCCTGGGACTGCATTCCCAGCCAAGGCAGGACTGTGAGCTCGAGTCCATCCTGTATCTATGGCTTTTCCCAGTCTGGGGCTTAAAATAACACAGAGGCTCCCACCAGTCCTAGGGGGGAACATTTCACAGACTACCTGACCTCACCCATAGGAAATGCCTCCTGATAGCTTAGATTTGCCCTCATCCCCGTGCTCCAAGGGCACTGGTAGGAGCAGATGTTGAATTTCCACCCTCTCCACTGAACTGGTTGAAACACCTCTTTGGAAAGGAGATAAATGCACATATAACAAGTTACTTAAATGAGATCCTTGGTAAAGGAGGAAGGCAGAGAATTAGCTCTCAGGAGCAGGGAACCAGCATAGCTTGGATCTGACAAAGAGCCAGGAAACTCACATTTAGGGGACACTTGCTGGACATCAGGCCTCCTTTTCCCCATGCAGCACAAGTGCCAGCCTTTACTTAGAGCATTCTGCCTTTTGCCAGGTTATCTGATGGAGTTTCACTTCCCTCTCTTTACACTCTTCCCAGGGTAACATCTATAACATAAGTAAAGAGCTGAGAGTGGGGGGATTGCTGTTTGAAAGGCTGCACTGATTTATTTGCTCCCAAGCGTGGCTGCTGACACCGAACAGATTGTGGTTGTTATTACTGGTATGATTCTGATTTGCTGCTGTTACTTCTTAGCACGGTGCCAAGGGATGATCCTGCTTTACAAATACCATTGCAACAGACTGTAAAGGCAGTGCAAGCAATCCAAGCCTTAAGGAACTTGCCAAATCCTCCCTTCATCCTACAGAGGAAGGGGCAGCACAGAACATAGGTGCAAGTGATGTCTAAAAACCAATGCAGAAAGGACCACAAGCCCAGGCTGCTCATCCCCAAAAGCTCACATGCAGGACCTGCCTCTAGGCTGAGGTTGAAGCAGCAATTGATGCTCTCAGAAAGAAACCTCAGGTGAATCCTAAGGGGAGGCTATTTAAGCATTTACTAAGCCATGAGTCCCTGGCCCATTATCTAACCTTCTCCCTCCTGTCTTCCTTCCTAGAAGAGGCCCAAGGGCAGCTTGGCTTCATAGGCAGCCTCTAATTCAGGAAGAGAATGCGTTCATGATGATAAAGCAATGGCTGCAGCTGTGCCCTCCTTCATTTGTCCTCTGCACTGATTGTTCCTTCTTTCTGGACTTCATTCCCAGTAGGACTCAAAGCTTTATTTGCTTCCAGACCTTTTCTTCCCCCAAGTGACCAACTGCAAAGGAGTTCCTAAACAGAGACACAGCCCATACAGCAGAGCATAGAGGTGTTTGTATTCCCAAGTGAATGCGTTGCCATTCGCACTGCTTCAGCCAACATCATCCTTTCCATGATGCACTCTCCCTTTCTTCCACCCAGATGTCCCAGACAGATCCTGAAGCTCCATTCAGATTCCCAAAGAGGGAGTTTTCCCAAGAAATCTTGGTAGGGTTTTGGACTGGAGAGTAAAAAAAGGACTTTTTTCTTCCATGGAAAGTTGTAATTTTCCCTTTGGAGAAATGGCAGCAAAAGGTGTTTAGTTCTTAAGTTGTCAGAGGTGACAGGAGATCAAGAGCTTGAACCAGCTCTCATGTAAGGAGAAAGATGGATTGGGATGGACAGGGATGGCTTCCCTCAGGTCTGAGGGGTTGTGCTGTCCAAGAAGAGGCTGACAGAGGAGTTTCTTGCTTCTTCCTTTGAGGATCACACTTTCCTGGCTCTCACCTTGGGAAGTCTTTTCCCCAGTATCCTATGGAAATACATCTATGCAGTCATTCTGCGTGTCTGCCTCCACCCATGTATCCCTCCAAATCCCAAACAAGCCTTGAACCATTGGCTCAACGCACTGGTTGAGGAATACAGGTCTCAAAGAGGATTACACTCCCAATGGTTCCTTGAAAAGGGAAAAGAAGGACTCTGTCCCCATGACAGGAAGAGTGCACAGGGAATGCATTGAGTCTTTGGATACTGGAGAACCAGGGTCTCAGAAGGAGCTTATCAATCTAAATCACCCCTCAGCCAGTTTAAAGCCTTTCCCCTATTACCTTTGGAGGTTTTCAGGATACATAAAGACACATGGATGCTGTTGGCTCTCAGCCATTCCTGCTTATTGCTCCCTTAAAGCTTCTTCAGGTTCCTGTGAGGGAAAGCATTGACTCCAGCACCTTGTACAAGCACAGGCAATGACTGAGTATGAAACATGTAGGTCTAAGCTGTGTACCTTGCACTTGTTCTTGCTCAGAAGATAACGCTGTGCTCCTTTGGATTGCAGGGGAAGCTGGATGCTCTCTGGGTCCTGCTGCGGAAGGGTTACGACCGTGTGTCTGTGATGCGCCCACAGCCAGGAGACAAGGTACCGTGCCTTAGATAACATAGACTTAGATAAGTCTTGCTTGGCTAACATAGCTGCTTTCAAGTAATACATCATTCTAAGGAGCAATAGGCAATATTTCTGCATATTTTTGTTGATTAAACTCATATTCTGATATAAAACTCTCAATATACATCAATGCCACATAAATTCAAACCTTCTGGGCACTTGCACAAAGCAAAGCTTGCAGAATGGGGTTTGTTGTGTGAGAGGGAGGAAGTATTCCCATCTCCTGCTAGTGAAAACTGGCTTCATGCAAACTTCTACCCATCCATGTGTGCTAATTGTGGGTGGAAACAGAAGCCATTGAAGAGAGCAGACTAATGCCACCTTACAGGAGTGATGCTGTCTATGGCAGCAGGACACTAGAGAGCTGCAGCTCATCTCCAAGGTAGGAATCTCCTCCTGTTCAGAGGAATTTAACATCAAGGTGCTTCCTAATCAACATCAGGACGGTTCCTGCCATCTCTGCAGACACCTCCCTGAGCACTGAAGTCACCAGCACACCCCCATGTGTTGTGTCCAGCTCTGAGCATCAGCAGACATTGTGCGTTCAAGGCATGCAATGGGGGTGAATTGACATCCCTCTGGTAGCCATAAGACATCCCCTGACCCCCTGCAACTTGGATGCCTCCACCCGGTATCCCAGAGCTGTTCCCAATCCCCAGTTTTTAATATCTTTAGGGATGGAGATCCAGAGATTTAATATTTTATTTATTATTTAGTTATTTATTATCTCATATTTCATATTTCTTATTTAATATTGAATATTACTATTCCTTCAGAGGGGAGATTTGCTAAAATGCCTTTGCTGAGTGTGATAGTGATGTCTGGGAGAGAAGCTCTCATAGCACAGATTGCCACTGCCTGCCAATTCCCCCCAGGAATGCGGGACTGAAGGATGCCTGTTGTGTCCATCACTGTTTTCACTCGACAAGCTGAGATTATTCACATGAAAGATGCCACTGACGCTGGGGAAAACGCAGAGCAGTTGAACTGCAGCTGATAGAGAACAGCAATTTCATAGTGTATGAGGCCAGGTTGGATGGGGCTTGGAGCAAGCTGCTCTAGTGGAAGGTGTCTCTGCCCATGGAAGGGATTGGAGCTGGATGAGCTTTAAGGTCCCTTCCAACCCACACCATTCCAGGATTCTATGATCAGTGCCACAGACAACAGGCTCCATCCCTTTTTGGTGCTGTATCTCTCAGATACGTGGTTCTGTGTCCTGCAGCATAAGCAATAGCAGCATTAGCCCCTACAGACGTTACATGACCCAGCCTCAAACTAAATCAGTCTCTTTATGACTGTGTTGTGCTATAAAGGATCTCTGATTCAGCTGCAAGCATCATTCTGAGTGAAACAGAAGCAAGTGCACCCAGGTTTAGAGCTGCTAAACCCCTCTTGCTCTCCAATCACCAATTGCAAACACTGGGGCACCCTCCTGTGTAGATGGGAAGTGCTGCTCAGACTTGCTATGAGGGCAAGGCTGCTCTCACAACATGGGTTTGCCTTTGTGTCAACAGAGCTCTTTGGCTCTGACTAACCATGGGTGACCCTCCTGCTGCTTTAAATCACTGCCAGGCTTGAAGTGAGCCGTTCATGTTCATTCCTATCCAGTAGTAGCAGGTGATGTCACCCCAACAGCAGAGGCAAAACCAATATGAGTTAAGCATGGGCAAGACTTCCATCAGTTTACACAGCTGGAGGGGCAGGATTAGGCAGGGTTTTCCCCTTCCTTCCTCAGCAAAATGAGGGGGGTTTGCTTCAGACCTAAGGAAGAACCTGGCTTTCAAGCACTGGGTTCAGCTTTGCTGTTTCTGAGCCATCTCCCACCTTGCTGCAGGCATTCCCCATGATTTGGGTGCTAGATTTAGCCTGTCCAACCTCACTGCCTCCTTTGCAGACACAAAGTGGTTGTGCTGGAGCTGGGCTATGCCTTGGGAGCCAAAGCAGGCAAAAAGAGAAGCAGAAAGTTGCCCCTCACTAAATACAGAGATTCCAAGCCGTGTTTGATCCCTGATCCCTGCCAGGCTCCCTGCATCCTTCTCTGTGCCACTGTTCTTCAAAGAGGGTTGTAAATGCATGTCCAAACCTTAGGCTCCAAGGGCTGCATCATTCAGGCTCCTTCCAGGCTGGTGGCTTCATCACATATCAGCTGATAAAACACATTAGTGCTATGGTGGGAGTGGGAATCCAGTGGGGAGGTCGGTGCTGAATGATGGGGATGGCAGCATGGACACATCTGGCATGCAGGATGAGGCCGTTTGGCCTGGATTTAGATATCCCTAGTGGAGGAGATGCTAAAGGACAGCAGTGCAGAGGACATTCACACTCAGGCAGCCCTGCACATTCACACACAGCCATTGAGATGCTCCCCAGCCCATGTGCTCCTGGTGTAGGGTTTGCCAGCAGGATAGAGCTGTAACAGTTGTTTTGGCAGTGGTGAGCTCAGCTCTAAATTCCTGTGGCTTCTCCATGTGATTCCTAATAGCTCCTTTGGACCAGGGACACAGCAAGGACAGGCTTGATCCTCACCAGGTTGCAAAACCTTCAGTGGCGATGCTGCAGGGCTTTCATAGCTGTCCATTGGGAAGTTTGGGTTTGATCCTGTTCTATTGGGAAGTGAAGCTAAAGGAGTGCTCTGCCCAGCTTGGCAGCAAAGGGGCCCATCAGAGCCGGTATGGATGACCCCAAGCCTTTAAGGTGGCTTTAAAGTGGAGGCCCTGATGGTCAAAACCATGCTGCACTGGTGTGAACCCAGCCTTGCCAGTTGCAGAAGAAGGGAAGCTCCAGGCAGTCGGATACAGGGATTTGCTGCACAAGGCTGCTTATCCCAGCTTTTTCCTGCCTGACTGCATCCCAGTGCCATCCTTCCCCAGGGAGCTGCACTGTGTGCTCCCATCCAGGTCCTCTGCAGGGATGGAGGAAGCGGAGGGTGCCCATCTCCCTGGCAGCCACCCCAAGGAGGTCCAGACCAGCAAGGCTCATGCCCTCACTGCCAGCTACACACAGGCTGCCAGCTGGAGCAGCCCTTACAGCATGGATGTGCCCTGGGAATGAGAGAAGCAGGGACCAGCAAAGCATCTTAGAGGAACCAGCAGGCTCAAATGGAGCCATCTGCTTAAGAACATGGTGCGTTCTCAGG
Organism: Coracopsis vasa; assembly: GCA_026283785.1. NCBI lineage: Eukaryota > Metazoa > Chordata > Aves > Psittaciformes > Psittacidae > Coracopsis > Coracopsis vasa. The sequence continues at coordinate 58,206 of JANHGB010041910.1, forward strand.
CTGGGTAAATAGTCAGACCCTGAGATTTATGGACAGGGGGCTTTGAGCATGTGATATTCCTGAAAGCTACAAGGAGGAGCTGTTTCAGAAGCAATTTGTGCCCCTTTCCTTCTCTTTCCTGAAGAAAAGAAGGCAGCACTTTTCAGACTCAATGATGTCAAACAGGCACCTTAATTCACTCACTGGTCAACATACCCAAGTGAAGCCAGATGAACAATCACTGAAAGGCATCTCTGTTTGCTTTGGAGCCTGCAGAGGAGTTGGACTTAGTCCCAGGATTACATCATTTTCATATAGAAGCAATCCCTTGCTATAATCAGTTACTTTATCCCTTGCCAGCACATGAGCTGAGCTGTTTAGAAAGACCCCTTGGAACAGGGATCCAGCTTCAAACACTGGCTTGACTAATGATGCTGTTTACCTGCTGGAGCCCACCCAGCCTCCCAGGTACCATCCACGCTGTCAAGAAGGATGTCCTGAAGTCCCCTTTAGTCTCTAACAGGACACTGGTTCAAGGGCAGTGACAAGTTTGCAGTTCATATACATTGCAGTGGATAATGTGGGTATTGGAGCTTAGATTCCAGTCCTCCTCCTCTGTGTGACTTCAATCTCTTTGCCTCTTGTCTGTTCTTGCCCTGAAACCTTTAATCAAGGTTGAGATGCCCTGCACGAGGGCTGCAATGGGTGCAGATGTGGAAATACAGGTAAAGAAGCACAGGATAGAGCTGTTGGAGCTATCCCAAAGGAGGCCATGGAGATGCTGGAGCAGCTCCGCTCTGGAGCCAGGCTGAGAGAGCTGGGCTTGGTCAGCCTGGAGAAGAGAAGGCTCCTTAAGGGGGGACCTTAGAGCAGCTCCAGTGCCTAAAGGGGCTGCAGGGAACCTGGAGAGGGGCTTTGTCCTGTAGGGACATTGGTCTGGTTTGCTAAGGGCTTTTAAAGATGCCTCTTTTCCCCCAAAGCAGAAGGAAAGGAGAGGGATGCTCAGGCCCTGTTTTGAAGGGCACGAGAGAGGCTGAGATGCACTAAAAGGTTGTGAAACTCTTTTCCTTTGGAGTCAAACCTGGCCTGAGGTTACCAAGAGGCACAGATGGTTCCAATAAGGGGAGGAAGTCAGAGTCACATGGGATTCCTGTGGTCTCCTCGCATTCCCAGGAGCCTAGGTTTGCATTCTTGTCAGCATTAATGGGGTTATTTTTACATCTGAACCATCATCACGTTGGGCTGATGTAAAGAGAGATCTAGTTTTTAGATCACCTTATCACTTGGAGAAGGGACCAAGGCAATAACTAAGCCCAGGAGGCAAATAGTTAGATTGTCTTCAAAGCTGGAGCTGCATTTCCTTGGAAAATGTTGTTATGTCAGGAATTGATGAGATTATCCCAATGTGTTCCAGGCTCAGACTTGGCCAGGGGCTCTCGATCTGGGAGCAAATGATGCTTTCATCATTATTGCATTGCAAGAATTGTGTTTCCATTATATCAAGGGAAATAGAGGTACAGGTGGTGTAAATGTGGAGAAAAAGTGGAACAAAACCATGTGTAGTTATGTGGAAAGATGTAGGCTACCTAAAGTAATGATCCCAGAATCCCAGCCTGGTTTGGGTTGGAAGGGACCTTAAAGCTCATCCAATTCCAAGCCTCTGACATGAGCAGGGACACCTTCCACTAGAGCAGCTTGCTCCAAGCCCCTGTGTCCAACCTGGCCTTGAACACTGCCCATTGCTGGGTATTACTATGGCATTGCTGGGTATTACTATGGCATTATTGGGTACTACTATGGCATTGTTGGGTATTACAATGGCATTGTTGGGTATTACTATGACATTACTGGGTATCACTGATGAAGCATGAACAGCACAAAGCACAGGGGCAAACTCTGTCACACTGGGAAGTCCCCTGGCTCCTCTCCTATTATAAACTAGGAGTCTGGCTTATAGATAAGGAAATTCAGCTGTCAAGTGTCTGATTTCACACCACACTGTTCCACAGCATCACGAATAGAAACCTCCTCCTCAGACAAAGATCAGGAGGTACAGCTTCAGATTCCCCTGCTGTAAATGCTGGACCACATTCCCTTCCCATCCCTGGGAATAAAACCAGTTGTGTTGAATCCCAAGTCACCCCCCCAACAACTACACATCGCTATGTTGCTACTTGCTCCATGATTCTTCCTTCTGCAGACTCAAAAGCACACAGGCACTAGTAAGGAGCTGTTGGTTAAGCCATATTCCAGTATAAGCTTGAAGATAAGAGCATCTCTCCTATGAGCAGTGATTGCGGGAGCTGGGCCTCTTTAGTCTGGAGAAGAGCAGACTGAGAGGGGATCCCATCAATGCAGATCAGTATCTCCAAGGTGGGTGCCAGGAGGATGGGGACAGACTCTTCCCAGTGTGCCCAGTGAAAGGATGAGGAGCAATGGCCATAAACTGAACCACAACAAGTTCTACCTCAACACGAGCAAGAACTTCTTTACATTGAGGGTATCAGGCTGCCCAGGGGGGTTGTGGAGTCTCCCTCTCTGGAGCCATCCCAAATCCACCATGGACACGTTCCTGTGTGCCCTGCTCTGGCAGGAAGTTGGACTGGATCATCTAACACGAATGGTTCTGGGATTCCTGTTGATGGGCTGCAGTGCTTGAGACCTAAATTGCAACCTTTCCACACATCCTAGTGCAGTGTGGTTTTCCATTAATAGCCATGGAAAAGTTAACCTAAACATTAGCTGGTTTTCCTGGAACTAACAGCTCCAAAGCCAAAAGCCCAGGGATCCGCTCCTCAGTCTGCAGGATGGCTGCAGACTGCTCCTTGCTGTAAAACCAGAGCACGGAGCTGGCTCCTGCACTGCTGGAGCTCTGCTTGGGAAGCAGGGAGTAGAGAGCTCATCGGGGAGCATCCCAGTCCTATCTCTATCCAGGCAAAACTTCCCCTGGCCAGAATGATGAGCTTATGCCTTTAGTATTGATGGGCAGAGATTTGCCTCAGAAGCCAAGGCAAATCCAGCAAACAGGGATTGCAGGGATGGGAATTGTTTCCCACTAAATAAAACAGAGCTTTGAGCTCCCGCTTGGAGCAAGCTGCTCCAGTGGAAGGTGTCCCTGCCCGTGGCAGGGGTTGGAACTGGGTGAGCTTTAAAGTCTCTTCCAACCCAAACCAGTCTGGAATTCTATGAGCTGTGCCCTGTACCATGCCCTCTCTTTGCCCAAAGACAAATTGCACCCAGAGCAAATCCCCATGGAATCACTGATGTCTGCAGGCTGCACGATCCCACCAGCTCTTTCTTCCTCCCCAGAGGGATGTTAACACCAGACCCTCATCGATTGCCCCCATTATTGCTGCCAAAAGAACCTGTTTCATGGTTTATTCCATTCTCTCTGCTCTCCTCATACCCGGTCACTTCAGCCTCCAGAGGAGCGATCCCAGCCCTGCCCAAGGCAGCGTCTCTGTTGTGTCGCTCCGCATCTCTCCAAGTCTGGCTACCTCTTTCCAGAAAGACAATGGGAAAACTGACCAGATCTTCCTGGAAAAGACACCCATTCCCAGCGTCCAGCAGCCAAAAGCAGCTCCTGCTAAAGCCATCAGCTCTATTTGCTGACACACAAGTGCCCGCTCCGCACTGGAGGAGCCACGCTCCCAAACTCCGGCACGAGCCAAAGGCTGAGGCTGTTGAGCTCATTCCCACGCTCAGATTTGGCAAGGTTGAAGCCGGTATCATCTTGTCCCACTTCCTGGAGGAGTTTGCTCCATGTTTTCTTTGCTGTAGGTTCCCCAGCTGGGTCAGCCCTGCACAATGTAGTTAGAGATGATAGCAAGGACCAGAGGTGGCAGGGCAATGGGCAGTATCTGGTTATGGCAGAGCAATGGGCAGTATCTGGGTTATAGCAGAGCAATGGGCAGTATCTGGTTATGGCAGAGCAATGGG